>JADOBS010301485.1:0-12188 GCA_015708375.1 Cydonia oblonga
AAAAATAAAAAAAAAAAAAATATATATATATATATATATATATATATATATATATAACATGCCATGAAATGAATAAATCAATTTAAAAGCATTTGTGGAACTATCAATCATATATATACTATAAAAAGGAAAAGACCCACTCATCTGGAGTCCGCGCTACAAGTCCCTAGCACAATATCGAGGCGTCACGAACGAACGTCGCTTGTGGCCAAGTCCAATTTGGCCGGAAAATGTCAGAAATTGCCCACGAACCGCCGGAACCCTAGATTTGGGTGTTTGTCGATTCGCATTCACAGGTGCTTCAACACCTCCAATTTTGATTGGGTTTTGCTCCTGGAATCCATTGAAGTCAGATGGTAGTGGTGGCCCTCATCAAAACATGTAGATTTGGTAGAATCGACGATCGTGCACCGCACAACGTGTCAGTGTCAAACCCCACGAAATGGAGCCATTAGCTCTCGGATTTGGAGTAAAAATTGAAGAAGGGCAGTAAAGGTGTTGTTCTTAAGTGGTGGCTAGCTTCAAATCACCGGAAAACCGTCTGAAATAGGCATCAAAAAAATCACAAGATCTGGGTCTGCAACCGGGTCGAACGCGGGTCGAAAATTGGGATCCAGGTAAGGTGATTTCACTCCCCCTCATTTCCCTCATTTCCCCTCTCTACTTGGCCATCGCCTTCCTCTCTCCTTCCTAACTCCCCCGTACCTCTCTTTCTTTCCTTCATTACTCTCAAATAAACTTATTTTAAACTTATAATAATAATATAGTTAGAATGCAAAGATATAAAATAGTAATATATACAAAAATAATTTTTTTTTTCAGAGTCGTAGCACTAAATTCACTTTCGCTTATGTCTACGCGTTCGTATCATCGAGAACTTCAGGAATACGCTATATAAATATTTCATTTAAATTCCAATTTTTACAAATTTCTTTTCATAACAGTATAATTTATAAATTTTGGCTAAATGATTAGAAGTTTAATTAGAAGCAATGGTTTTTGTATTTAAAATTAGCGAGAGGTCCTAAGTTCGAAATGCTATGTGCACGTTTAATTTTTTCAAATTTTACGAATTTTCATGTGGATAAATGGTAGAATGCTTAGGGATTGTTGTGATTCTCCATATGTCAGTGCAGCTAGTAGCTATGTGGGTTGCAGTTTTTAAACATTTGTTACAATTCCAAGTCTAACATTCAACAAAGAGTAATGCATACGCAAAATTTTTAGACCAAATTTGCAAGTCATATGACGTGTCACCAATGGGTTTAATTTAGTGTTCATTCATTGCTTATACATATCAATTAAAGACTAGAAAACATCATTATTTTTTTAGGCCCAAAATGACAAGGTTAGTATATAAGAAAAAAAACACATCACGATTTATTCAAAAACAATTTAAAAGTTCAGATAGAAGGAAAACAAAATTCACCATCTATCTACTTGTAAGCCCAAGGTTTTTAGGTTCCATTCTCTCGATACAAAATAACTTAGTGTTTCCGTGTTTCTAAATTATTGAGTTTGAAGTGTTTTTCTAAGTATAATTTTATGGAAGTTTTACGTGTAAAAACAAAAAAACAAAAAAAATATATATGAAGTTAGGGCACATTTTTTGGTGTCGTTCCGGGCCTCAAAAATCTTAAAACTAGCCCTGATAACTCAGAAAGTTTACCCATAACAATTCATTGAACAAGCTTTATGACTTGGTGAAAAGTCTACAAGTGCTTCGAATGGTAAAGACGTAACCCGTTTGTGGACCGCCTTGTGTGAGTCAGACAAGTACCCAACGTCAACATAACCAACAAGGGGTGAATTAACTCGAGAACCGAGAAGGGCAACCAATTCACTAAAGAATTCGTAGAGATAGAACAAACCTAAATCCATCATACATTTGAGGTAGTGAAAGATGTCTTTAACACCTATCGAGTGTCTGTGTGTAGGTTTATTGTTGTATCTCACTAAAAGATTCACAGCGAATGAGCTGTCCAGTTTAGTGTAGTGAGCTAAGTACAATAATACATCAATTGCACTGACGTAGGGAACTTATGGTTCCAAGACCTTTTCCTTATCGTATTTAGGGTGGAAAATATCTCGTTTTGCGTCTAGCGTTTGGATGGCCATGAGAGTTCTCAAAAGCTTCGCTTTATCTTCATTAAAATGATGCAACACCTTCTGGTATAGTTCATCTGATGAAGAAGAACTAGGTGCGTATCGATCTCCAAGCCTAGACAACATTGAGTTTTCCCTAATGAACATGCAAGGGCACAGTTTGTTGTTCACATATCCTTGACTAGTCAAATACTCACTCAGACGGTTATACAACATCCGTCCAGATTGCTTCAACACGTAGAATGAACACCTCAATCTGATAAAAAAAGGTTCCATAGTCTAGAACTATTTGATCCAGTCAATGGAGTCCTCCTGGAACTTTAATGTAGATTTTTGTATCAAAATCCCCGCAAAGATACGTGGTTACCACGTCAATGACCTGCATGCCTAGCTTTTTGAAAATAACCAAACTGACAAGGTAGCAAAACATTATCGCATCCATAACTGGCGAATAAGTTTAATCATAGTTAATTCCAGGAGCTGAGAAAATCCTTGAGTAAAAAAACGAGCCTTGTATCTCAAAATGTGATTCTTCTCATTATGCTTTCTCACGAAAACCCACTTGTAACCAACATGCTTCAAATGTGAAGGTATAAGAATTACCCCGAATATGTTTGACGTTGACATTCATCAATAGTATGGGGTCAATGTCATCACTCTGCATAATTTCAGTAGCTATTGCATATGCTAATGCATCGTTGATTATCATCTCATTCCTTACGTAAAAATTATCCAAGCTAACATAGTGGACCAAAATCTCTCGATTTTTGGGAGGTGGATTATTCTCTTCCAAGACACTTTCGTAATTTAGAATTTGCTCATAGATCAAATAGGATGAGTAAGCGATTGTCAGATTCACACTAATTTCACTAGCCTATGTCGTGGATTTCCTCTTTCGAGGGTGTAAATCCTTTGAACCAACTGGTCTACCACATTTCTAGGTGGGAGCGAATGATTGGTTGGTCGCTAGAGTGTTGTGAACTTCACGAGGTGGGGTAATCTGCTCAACGCGCCTATGGCGTTCAATCCGTACGGTACGTCGATCTTTGTTGGCATATTTACAAGTTGTATATGTGATCTTGTCACTTTCACTATATCGGTAAAAGTATCTAGCAAGCTTTGAGCAACGCTCAACAGATCTAGGATTCTTAGCACTTCAATTTCAGATCGTGCGGTCTAGAGATCTAAATGAGACATAATGGGAGTCATACACAATAATTTGCATTGTTCTTTCAAAATGGTGACATTCTTATCTCCCCTTAATGACAGGAAGATTGTCTCATAAAATTGACAATCTGCGAAACAAGCAGTAAAGAGATCGTCTGTCAAAGTTTCTAAGTAACGAATGATTAAGGATAATTATATTTGACATAGATTTCTATCCTTTTTTAAGACCCATTTTTGTACTTAAAGAAGCGCAATCGACACATAGACTACACAACCAAAGGTGTGCAGATGTGAGATGTCGGGCTCATATCTAGTTACCAATTGAAGAGTGGTATGAGGTTGGGTCATGAAAGGGCCTTAGATAGACCAACATCGTTGCAGGAAGTATTACATGGCCAGGTAGGAATCGAAAGTTTCGTACACATGACCAAAGTCCAATTGATTAATTGAAGTGCTTAACGAATGTGTATAAATATAGGATACAAGATTTTCTACTTCAATTCTGATGGGCATGCAATAGTCATCAAAGGCTTTTGATGTGAATTCTCTAGCATTATCCAGTTAAATCGACTTGATAAGATAATTAGGGTGGTGAGCCCTTTCCTTAATAATTCAAGCTAGGAGTTAAGAGAATGCATCATTTCTTGTGGACAAGAGACACGTGTGATCAACATGTAGAAGAATCAACCAATACCATAAAGTATCTAAATAGTCCACAAGGAAGTTGATCATACAACAAATGTCTCCCTGAATTCTTTAAAGAATGGAGGATCCATGAGAACCTTGTTTGCGATGGTTTTAATAATTAACTTACCTAGTGAACAAGTTTGACATAAGAAATCCTTGGGAATGTAGCCTAATCCTTCGATAAGAGGATGCCCATGTGGAACTTTGAGGATACAGCACATCATACTATGTCTAAGATGTCCCAATCGATCATGCCAAACCGAAGTTTGATTGCAAGCCCCAAGATAGGTCTGACCACATAGTGGCTCCTCATAAAGCCGATAGTTGTAGTGTACAATCCAATCGGGAGACGCTCTATCTTCTCTAGAGTACGTTTCTGGCCATATTCATAGGAAGTAATGCAAAAAAACTCAACTCAATTTTCTACAAAGGTTTCAGTCTGATATTCGTTTGTTCGAATATCTAGAAAACTCAACAACGCTTTTCCAGAATGTGGAGAATAAATAGCCTCTTTAATGGTCAAGATAGTACCATTGGACAACATTAGTCGGGCAACACCATACCCCTCAATCAGGTTAGAAGAGCTTTAAAGGGCTGTCAGAGGTGATATTTTAGGTATGAAGTTAGTAAAATAGATGCGGTCATGCAAAATGGTGTACGTAGGTGCACTATCTGCCCGAATACTAACTTTCCCACTAAGCATACGTAGAAATAAATTAATTGAATTGGTCACAAGTATAAGGAAATTGAAAAAAATTCATGCATTTAGTATTGTTCAAGAAAATAATCCATAAAAAAAGACACCAACAAATTAAATATAAAGGAAATTGTTTAAAACTTAAACAAAAATCTTAGAGGGTTCGACCACATAGGGAATTCAGCCAACATGTGGTCTAATGTCTAAGAATCTATTCTTCCATCGGAGCAGTTGCTTCCTAAAAGTCAAAAACCTTCATCTTTGTAGTTTCAGGTTCCACCACTTGAGCAAAGTTTGATTCAAACTTCTGGTGATGAGAACGATACTCAGCTATGACCTTGGCAGGAGCTCGACATACATAGGACCAATGGTCATTTGAACCACAACAATAACTCATTTTCGCATTCATGGTGTCAAGTGCTTTGCCTTTGTTTTTGAAGTTCAAGACCTTAGGAGCGAGGTTGTGGCATCTATGGTGTCGGGTTTTCATGGTACTTTATTCGAAAACTTTGGGTTTGAATTTTTATGAACTTCAGGCTCGGTTCCTGCAAGAAAACGCAATATATAAGAAGAAATATGCAACAGATAAATGCATGTAGGTCTTCAGGGCCTAACAAAAATTGATAATTGGTCATTGTTGGATTGCAGGCCAACAAGGAAAATGGTTAAAAAAAATTAATAAAACCCAATAAATAATGCCTAAAACAATCAAGGGTTGAAAATTGTTGGTGGTCCAAGATTGGACCAAAGACCACACAGGCTGGGTCACCAGAATGTAAAAATTGGTGCCTTTATTGTAATACCCAAATTATTTTTCAATATGTAATTTAATTATAAAATTCAAATGGGGAAAATGTGAAATTCTGTTCCTAGATTTTATTATTAAATATTCTATAGTTGTAATCAGAGTTACAACGTATTTATATTTACGACGTATATTTGTTCGATAAATGAAAAGACAAAAATGCTCCTAGTTGGCTAAACAGATTTATGAGGACGTATTTTATCCTTATATGCTTCATCATATTTCTTGGCATATTTGGATAGAGGGTGATCCTATGAGTGTGTAGGATAAAAATATTCGCGAAACGGAGTTATAATGAAAGAGATATAAACGAATAAAGGCAAGGGCAACATGGTCGTTTCACCACTTATCTAGAAGGCTCCAACTTTGCTGGAGCAACCATTTGTGATGCCACGTGTGTGGCTGTGATAGAGAAAGGAAAGAAGAAAAGAGAGAGTGAATCGGTTAATGGGGAGAAAAGAAAATGAGGGGAAATGAGGAAAAGGAGAAGGAGGGAACCTGTTCCCTCGACCCGCTTCCCTTTGCAACCCGACCCGACGGAAACCATGGAATCCGACACTTTCTTTGGCCAAATTCTGGCGAATTGCACTGAGGCACCACCTGGAAAGTTATCCCAACCTCTCCTCTTCCATTTTCTTCATAAACCCAAGTTAATTTGGCCTTGGTTCCGTGATGAACTCTCTAGCAAGTTCGTGGGGTGCATGTTGGCGATCCACCATTTCTTAAGGTAGTACAGTCGACCACCACCACCAATAGACTCCCCTTAACCTCAAGAACAAGTTTCATGCGTTGGTTGAGGAGTCGGAGTTTGTTTTGGCGTTGAATCGAGAACACCCCATTTATAGGGTTTCCAATGGATCGAGGAAAAATTCAAGTATTTCTTGCCCGAATTGGACTTCAGGTATAGAATTTTTTTTCTCTCACTCAGCTCTATATGCTTGTAAAATTTGGAAATTTTTTAAGTTTGTCAGAAAATTAGGTTTTCGATTACAGGAAAATTGCGGTGGCACGTGGCCAGTGGGTCGATGTTGCCTTTTCATGCTAATTTCGATATTCTGATTTCATTTTTGGTATATGTTTGACGTCATTCAATTGTTTGAATCTAGTATTGAATATATCTGTTACTTGAATACTTTCGGAAACGATTTAATTGATTTGGTGTACTATGAATGGCTTGATCTCGTTTTCTAACAAGAAGGTTAGATGCAACCATAAAATAGCCGAAATTTAATTTTGTGAATAATTGTCAAGGAAATAAATTTATTTTGGTTAATAGCGTAAAGATTAACCATGACTTGTATTTGGCCTACCATAGCTGTTAGCTTCCAAATTAATTAACTTGTCATCCAAGTAAGTACAATCTTATAAGAAAAGAATCACTAAAATAATAGATAGGCTAGAAACCAAATTTTTCTTAGGAGTCACAAAACCCTATTTATGTGCCTCGTTTTCAAATGAGCGCAAAAACTGCCCACCAAAAACCAAAAAGGAAAAACCAATGCGATTGGATTAGGTTTCAAACGAAATAAACAAAAAGTCGCACAACCAGACCAACAAGAAGGAGAAGAAACCAAAGAAACGAAAATCCACCGTCAATGGATGTCCTGCAGTACCTACACCACCACACACGGTACTCTTCTTCTTCCAAACACTACTCTTCCGACAACCCCCCAAATTTCCCAAACTACCCGCACCGCCACCAAAACAACCATAACTACCATAACTACACCCACAACAACCACCACAACAACTCCAAATAGGCATGCTAAGACAGATTCCGTGTATAGCAGGGATTTTTCTAGTTTGAAACTCAATAGATTTAGTGAGAATGCTGCACCTGGACGTTTGCAAAGCCCCATAGTTATTGCAAATAAGACATCCAGTTTAGACAAAGACCCAAGACAGTTGGAAGAGGAAGCGACCATTTCTGGTGTGGAGAATAGGTGTTATATCGATTCACAACCTAGTTCTAATGTGACCGATGATTCTTTTGGAACGAGTGAAATGGAAGGGGCTTCAAAGGGCAAGGTTTTACAAAGATATGGTAAGAAGGTTGGTTCTGGTCAAATGTCTTCTCTTAAGGTTGCTAAGAAGAAAAGGTAGTGAAAAAGGTCGTAAACCCTCATCAACTACCAAAAAAGAATATTGATGAACCTGAGGTACCAGATAACTTTATTTGTAGTGCATCTGCAACCTTGGGGACTGACAAAGGTGAAACCTCTTCCTTTCTCGATCATTGTCCAAACAATGTGCATACTTCGCCTGTAAATAACATAGTAGATTGCTCTTCACCGAATAGGGAATTGGATGAAGATGGCACTGATGCTAACTCTTGTAGTAAGATTATTAGGAATAATCCAACTTCTCATTTGGGTTCTTCAAGTTGTGAAGAAATTAATATTGATCAGGGTCTTCTGACTATAGATACTTAGTGGTCCTGAAACTGGTGTCGTAGTAGATGTTAGCAAACAGATTTGTCAGAGTGGAGACAATGCATCACTTGATAATGTCAAACGAGCAGAATCATCAGACCCCATGTTGTCGGTAGAAAGCAATGCCAGTTCTGGTTTTTTAAGTTCAAAGAAAAGTATGATGCATGGAGACATTATAAATGTAAATGGCTCTGGGCCTCTGGCCATGGCATAGAAACCTCATTGGATATTAATGGTGGTATAAAAGTATCTTATCAGGAAGTCATGGTTCATGACATTGGCAATTTGGATGCCATTAGCGAATAACCTTGTAGACATCAATGTTGAGAATTAAGCTGCATACTAGCTTAAAATCAACCTGCAGTTGACAATCCTGCAGATTGAAAGTGAAGAGAATGAAGAAATCGAAGAGATGAAGAACTTGCCTTTTCTAAACTTGTAACGGCTAGTTTTGTTTTCGTTTTTAGAAACCTACACAGCTGTTATTCTTATCTGTTTGGGATGTAATGTGTTATTCGATCTTCCTCCAAGTGGAAGGATTGTAGCCTCCGATGGCTTGAATGGCTGGAGATGAGTCTTTGCTCCCTGAAAAATAGGATCTGAGCATTTGACTGGTTAGAAGAATATAGGCTTGTATTCTCTGAGATTTCATATAGACAATATATTGCACATTCTCGAAATTCTCTTTGCTCTTCATTCTCTGATAGATTTTCTAGCATAAAGTTTCAGTCTTTGTTTGTTAATCAACCTAAAACACAAAGCCTGATACCATTTGAACATGGTATCAGAGCACTAGGTCTCATTCCAGAGAGAGGCGCAAAACTCTGAGAGAGGTTCTTCTTGAAAAAATTGCCAGAAGGGATAAAGGTGGTTCCTTCATTGGTTAATTCACTGGTACTCACTAAGAAAATGGTGGGATCAAGTTCTTCAAGTGGAGATTTACGAACTCCACAGTTTGATGGTGCAAACTACAATTTTTGGGCTATCAAAATGGAGATTATCCTCATAGCACATGACCTATGGGATGTAGTAGAGATGGGGTACAACCGCATCTGATTCTCAAGGAGGAAGAAGGCTCTGGAGATGAAGAAAGTGAGGTTGAGCAAGTTCCAGTGGAAGCACCCACCATCTCCAAAGAAGACAAAATCAAAAACGCCAAGGCGCTGAGTCTCATATAAGGAGCAATAACTGAAGAACTTTTTCCTCGAATTAGAAATGAAAAGACAGCAAAATGAGCTTGGGAAATTCTGAGAAGAGAGTTCAGAGGAGACAAAAAGGTAAGAGCTGTTAAACTTCAAGTCATTAGAGCTGAGTTTGAATATCTGAGAATGCATGATAGTGAAACCCTAGATGATTACTTGACTAGGTTCTTTGAGATAATGAATAATCTGAAATCACTAGGTGAGGATGTGCCTGAGAAAAGGATTGTGCAGAAGCTATTAATGAGCCTAAGTAGAAGATACAAGTCCATAGTGTCTATAAGAGAGGAGACTAGAGATCTGGATGTTATAAGGGTTGAGGAAGTCTTAGCCTTAGTTAAAGTCTACGACAAAAGGGAGGACTTACATGATGATATGGAAAAGGTTACTGGTACTGAAAGGGCATTTAGTAGCCTAAAAGTTGGAGGTAGTATTCATGGCAATACTAGTGGAAGTTATAAAGGTGCACATAGTAAACAAAACCATAAATGGCAACAGAACAAGAAAGGGAAAAATTGGTCACAAAGTAGCAACTGGAATGGTAATGGTAACTCTAGTTGGAACAACCAAAATGGTGGAAATTGGAGCAACATAAACACCTTTCAAGGCAGACAAAGTAGCAGTAGCCAAGTTACTGTGAAACCACATTGTCAAATTTATGGTAAATATCATTTTGGCATTTGTAGGTATAAGGGAAAACCAAAATGTGGCAAGTGTGGCAGATTTGGACACACTGCAAAGGATTGTGACAATGACAAACAAGTTACTAACTATGCAAATGAGGAAGATGTAACCACTGGTACAATGTTCTGTGCTTGTCACTCAGCATTAATATCTCAGGATAGATCTGTGTGGTTTGTGGATAGTGCATGCAGCAACCACATGACCTCTCAAGAGTCTCTACTATTGAATTTTGACAGATCAGTTACTTGTAAAGTTAAAATGGGGACTGGTGATTTGGTTCAAGCAACAGACAAGGGAACACTTGTAGTGGATACAAAGCATAGGAAGAGATGAAAACCTCTTGAGCATTGGTCAAATGATGGAACACGGTTACTATGTTTTGTTTGGTGGTAATATGGCTATAATCTTTAATGATAGCAACCTTGAGAATGTGGTAGCCAAGGTAGTTATGGCAGGGAATAGATGTTTTCCATTGTCCTTAGGATCTATGAATCCAGTAGCTAGTAAAGCCTCATTCGGAGAAGAGTCATGAATCTGGCATAAAATGCTTGGTCACTTGAGCTTTAGCAATCTAAAAAGGATACAGAGAGAATGAATGGTGCTTGGTTTACCTGAACTATCTGGAATGAATGAAATTTGTGAGAGTTGTATTGCTGAGAAAATGCATAGAAAACCATTTGATAAAGAGAAAGCATGGAGAGCAAGTCATCCACTAGAATTGGTGTACACCGATGTTTGTGGACCAATGCAGAATGAATCCATTGGTGGCAACAGATACTTCATCACATTCATTGATGATTTTTCAAGAATGTGTTGGGTGTACTTTCTTATAAACAAATATCATGTGTTCAATGTATTCAAAAAATTTAAAGCCTTTGTGAAGCTACAAAGTGGTTTCAAGCTTAAGAAGCTGAGAAGTGACAGAGGAGGTGAATACCTCTCATGAATTCTTAGATTTCTGTTCTAACACTAGAATGGAGAGGCAATTAACAGTTGCATACTCCCCTTAGCAAAATAGAGTTGCTGAGAGAAGAAATAGAACCATTGGTGACATGGCAAGGTCAATGATGGCTGAAAAGAACATCCCTATGGTTTTTTGGGCTGAAGCAGGTAGAACTACAGCATACTTGCAGAATAGATGTCCTACAATCTCAGTGAAGGGCAAGACTCCATTTGAAGCTTTCACAGGTAGAAAACCTGGCATAAAACATTTGAGAATGTTTGGATGCATATGCTACACACACATACCTTCACAGCTAAGAAAAAAGTTTGATGAAAAGGCAAGCAAAGGTATTTTTATGGGGTGTGGAAGCTGTGAAAAAGGGTATAGAGTTTATGACCTGCAGTCCAAGAAAATCATCCTCTCCAGAAGTGTTGTATTCAATGAAGATCAGTGTTGGAATTAGGATTACAAGCAAGTCAAAACACCTGCAATGCCTCTTGTTTTTTAGAATAAAGTGTATGGTGGTGATGTGCAGGAAAGTCCAAATGAGACTCAGTTTGAAACTGCAAAGAGTCCTCAACCAAGTTCGAGTTCTACCAATGCATCAACTAGCAGAAATGAATCACTGAGTCAAAACTCAACTCTTAGTTCAACACCTGTAAAACTAAGGAGTCTAGAAGAGATATATGCCAGATGTCACATGAGTTTTGTTGAACTAGAAAATTATCAAGAAGCAGCACAGGATCAAGCATGGCAAGAAGCTATGAATGCAGAAATCGATATGATTGAAAAGAATGACACTTAGCAGCTAGTTGATAGACCCACGGATAAGCATGTTATTGGGGTGAGATGGGTGTTCAAAACTAAATTAAATTTAGATGGAACAGTTTAGAAGCACAAGGCTAGACTGGTGGCAAAAGGGTATGCACGAAAGCCCGAAATTGATTACAATGAGACCTTTGCACCAGTGGCAAGGTTGGATACAATTCGGACTCTTATTGCTTTAGCTGCACAAAAGGGTGGAAACTATTCCAACTAGATGTGAAATCTATGTTCTTAAATGGCATACTTGAAGAAGAAGTATACTTTGAACAACCTGAAGGTTTTGAAGTTAAAAATGCTTGACATAAGGTTTACAAATTGAGGAAGGCCTTGTATGGTTTAAAACAAGCACCTATAGCCTGGTATAGTGAGATTGATGCATATCTCACTAACTGCAAATTCAGCAGGAGCACAAGTAAAGCCACTTTGTATACCAAGTCTGATGAAGAAGGTGGATTAATCATTGTCTCAATATATGTTGACGACATTGTGTACACTGGTAGCAGCAAAACACTACTTAGTGAGTTCAAAAAGGAGATGATGCAAAGGTATGAGATGTCTGATTTAGGCCTACTCCATCATTTCTTAGGAATGGGAATCTTACAAACTGAAAATGGTGTATTTATTCATCAAAGCAAGTATGCAA
>JADOBS010301486.1:0-12189 GCA_015708375.1 Cydonia oblonga
TTTTTTCATTCTAATATATAGTGGTATTCGACTATTAGATTTTTTGCGATCAGACACTCTTGTTTCATAAATAAAGTATAATGTATAGATTTAGCTTTTAATGTGTACTTCATTTTGTAGGTTTTCTGGAAGTGTTGCTGCCATGAGCATGGTGGGCCACATTCTTGGCCTTGGGGATAGACACTTGGATAATATTCTAATGGATTTTTGTAGTGGTGATGTAGTCCATATTGATTACAATGTCTGTTTTGATAAAGGGCAAAGACTAAAAATTCCAGAAATTGTTCCCTTCCGCCTTACACAGACCATTGAAGCAGCATTAGGGATGACGGGGATAGAAGGTACCTTTAGGTCAAACTGTGAAGCAGTTATTGGTGTTTTGAGGAAGAACAAAGACATACTCTTGATGTTACTGGAAGTGTTTGTTTGGGACCCACTTGTGGAATGGACACGGGGAGATTTTCATGATACTGCTGCAATTGGTGGTGAAGAAAGGAAGGGCATGGAGTTGGCTGTCAGTCTCAGTTTATTTGCATCTCGTGTACAGGAAATTCGTGTTCCCTTACAGGTAAAAATTCTGAAACCGAAGCTTCAGTGCATTTGCACTGCAGTGATTCTTTGGCACTCCCTTAAATTAGTTAATTTATATCTGGATGGCTAGAAAGCATCTCGATGTACCTAGAATTTATACCTGGCACATTCTATGTGATTCTCACAATTATCATGTGTCTGTAAATATCCTGAAGTTGCAGTCACTGTCCCTATACCTTTGTATCTGACAATTAAAGTTCTGTTTTCAGGCTATCTCTAATTTGCTTGTACCTCCTATCTTTGGTTATGTGTGTCCAACTGTACATACATATATATATATATATATATATATATATGTTTTAAGTATTTATATGCAGTGGAAGTTTGATTATTTGAATGACACTTTGATACCATTTAACTGGGAGCAGGAACATCATGATCTTTTATTGGCTACACTACCAGCTGTTGAATCTGCTCTTGAGGTGGGTACATGCTTTTCACTTTATTTTGTTTCTTATTTTTGCTCTGCCGACATTTGTTAATGACATTTGGGAAATGTTGACCAGAGGTTTGCTGATGTTCTAAACCAATATCAACTTTCATCTGCACTCTTTTATCGAGCTGATCAAGAGAGGTCTAGCCTAATTCTGCATGAAACGTCTGCGAGGTCAATGGTTGCTGAAGCTAGTAGTAATTCAGAGAAAATTCGTGCATTGTTTGAAATTCAGGCTCGAGAATTTGCTCAGGCGAAGGCCCTGGTTGCTGAGAAATCTCAAGAGGCAGCAACCTGGATGGAACAACATGGGAGCATCCTTGATGCTTTACGAGGCAATTTACTTCAAGAAATAAATGCTTTTGTTAAGCTGAGTGGTATGCAAGAAACATTGTCTCTTACATCTGCCGTTCTGGTGGCTGGGGTTCCGCTGACTATTGTTCCTGAGCCTACACAAGCACAATGCTATGATATAGATAGGGAAGTCTCTCAACTAGTATCTGAACTGGATGATGGTCTGTCTTCTGCGATAAATGCACTTCAAGTATATTCTTTGGCTTTGCAAAGAATTTTACCATTAAATTACATTACAACGAGTGCAATTCATGGCTGGGCACAGGTTCTGCAACTATCTGCCAGTGCTCTTTCCTCTGATACCCTATCTCTTGCTAGAAGACAGGGTGCTGAACTCATTGCCAAACAACATGGGGAGAATTTTGATTCTATCACACACAGTCATGATGATCTGTGTCGTAAAGTGAAGAAGTATGCCCTAGAGATTGAGAAGCTTGAAGAGGAGTATGCTGAGCTGGAGAACTCTATTGGCTCAGAGACCGAATCAAAGGCTAAGGATCGGCTTCTGTCTGCTTTCATGAAATTCATGCAATCAGCTGGTCTTGCAAAGAAAGAAGATGCCATTGTTTCCATTCAATTTGGGCAATCTAAGAATGATGGAAATGGGACAAAGGATTCTAGATTGCATGGGGATCTGAATGAAAAAAGGGATAAAGTTTTGTTTGTTCTGAACACAGCATCCAGTTATATGTACAATGAGGTCAAACATAAGGTGCTTGACATAATTAATGATTCAAATAAACGTAGAAAGGCAAATAACCAGTTACAGATGGAATTTGAAAGTATTTTCTGTGGGATTGAGGAGCAAGTAGAGAAGTGTATACTTCTAGCAGGCTTTGTTAATGAACTGCAGCAACTGATTGGTAGAGATTTACCTAGTGGTGATACAGATAAAGGCCGTCCAGGATATTATTCTGATGGAAATTGGGCTTCCATTTTTAAAACCATTTTACATTCCCTTAAGAGCTTGATTGGGCAAATGACTGAAGCTGTTCTTCCGGATGTAATAAGATCTGCAGTTTCTCTGAATTCAGAAGTCATGGATGCGTTTGGACTAATCTCACAAATTCGCGGTTCTATTGATACGGTACTTGAGCAACTCATAGAAGTAGAGATGGAGAGGGCATCTTTAGTTGAACTAGAACAGAACTACTTCATTAAAGTTGGTCTCATTACTGAGCAGCAGTTGGCTCTTGAAGAAGCTGCTATGAAAGGTAGGGATCATCTCTCATGGGAAGAGGCAGAGGAGCTTGCTTCCCAAGAAGAAGCTTGTAGGGCACAGCTGGACCAACTCCATCAAACTTGGAACCAAAGGGACTTGCGAACTTCCTCTCTTATAAAGAGAGAATCTAATATAAAGAATGCCCTAGCTGCTTCTGCACACCATTTTCAGTCTCTAGTTAGTGTCAAAGAGGAAAGAGAGCTGCATGTCTCGAAAAACAAGCTGCTACTGGACATGCTTGTTAAGCCCTTTTCTGATTTGGAATTGATTGATAAAGTGCTGTCTTCATTTGGAGGTTCTTATACTTCTTACTCAACCGAGATTCCTAATTTAGCAGATTTGATGAGTGCCGGGTACCCAATGTCTGAATATGTTTGGAAGTTTGGCAGCTTATTGAGTCAACATTCTTTCTTTGTTTGGAAAATTGGTGTTATTGATTCTTTTCTGGACTCATGCCTAAATGATGTAGCTTCATCTGTTGATCAAACTTTAGGGTTTGACCAGCTCTTCAATGTTGTTAAGAGAAAGCTTGAAATACAACTTCAAGAACATCTTGGTCGATACCTGAAAGATCGAGTTGTCCCTAGTTTATTGGCTAGCATTGATAAAGAAATTGAGCATCTGAAGCAATGGACAGAGTTTATGAAGGAAGCTGCTCTTGATGAAGTAAAAAGAGATGTTGGGGCTTTAAAAAGGGTTCATCATATGCTTGAGGAATTCTGCAATGCACATGAAACTGCCAGAGCAGCAAGTTCCGCTGCATCTCTAATGAAAAGGCAGGTGAATGAGCTGAGAGAGGCTCTTTGGAAGACTGGTCTGGAGATTGTTCAGATCGAATGGATGCATGATGTTACTTTGACCCCTTCACACGGTAGCAGGGTCATGTTTCAGAAATTTCTTGCTGGGGATGATAGTTTATATCCTATTGTCTTAACACTTAGCAGACCTAACATGCGGGAAAGTTTGCAATCTGCTGTGTCAAAGGTAGCCAGATCTATGGAGTCACTGCAAGCTTGTGAACGAACTTCTCTGGCAGCTGAAGGGCAGCTTGAGAGAGCAATGGGGTGGGCTTGTGGTGGCCCAAACTCCAGTGCAGCTGGAAATAGTTCAAGTAAGAATTCTGGAATTCCTCCCGAATTTCATGACCATCTAATCAGGCGAAGGCAACTACTATGGCAAGCTAGGGAAAAGGCATCAGATATTATTAGAATTTGCATGTCTATATTGGAGTTTGAAGCATCAAGAGATGGTATTTTCCGATCTCCCGAAGAGATGTACCCATTCAGGACTGGCACTGAGGGCAGAACATGGCAGCAAGCTTACTTGAATGCACTAAAAAGATTGGATATTACTTACCATTCTTTTGCTCGTGAGTTTGTAATGTTGTTTGATAATCAACTTGTTTCTGATACCAACTTCTCATCCATACGAGTCCTTAATGTGTGCTTTGGTGTTTCCTGTATTAGGCACTGAACAAGAATGGAAGCTTGCACAAAGCACCGTGGAAACTGCTTCCAGTGGATTGTCTTCTGCAACCAATGAACTTAGTATTGCCACTCTCAAAGCAAAGTCTGCTTCAGGTCATACCTTCTTTTCCACATATACCAATGGATACATCCTTCACTCTTATATGCTAGGAGCCTAGGACACACAGATCTGTGCTATACATACTATATATCTGTAAATCATGTGAGACCTGCTGGTTTTGTCATCTACAGGTGATTTACAAAGCACTGTTCTTGCAATGAGTGACTCTGCATGCGAAGCCAGTGTTGCACTTGGGGCATATGCCCGTGTTTCAAATCGTCATTCTACTTTGACTTCTGAATGTGGTTCCATGCTTGAAGAGGTATGAGTTAAAATTTTGATGCTAATTGATTTTGCCATTGGAGCAGTATTACTAATTTTACGGTGGTTGGTCTGTTGTTTATATACTGTGATGCATGTTACGCTGGAATTTATATTTCATGTTTGAGATATGGTAATGCGAGTGGTGGTTTGATTGGGTACATTAGTGTATTGGATCAATATAAATCAGTGTATACCTACTAAGCAGAGACTCTATATGCTACATTGGTGGGTAATCACTGTTTAGTTTTGCTAGTTTACTGCTATTTCTATTAGCAGGCCAGCACCGGATATGAAGATCTACTAAACAATATCCACTTATACTCCCTTCATGTGTAACAACTAACAAGTAACAACTGTACCACACATTGGATTTTGGACGTGTTAAATAGAAATTATCAAAAATGTGGGTCACCAATGTTCAATATCTACTAAACAATATACACATATAGTCCTTACAATTATTCAGAAGACTCAATTGTAATAGTTAGTTTCAATTGTAATAATTAGTTTCATTGAGACAGTAAAAATACACAAGTGAACAGACTCAATTGTAATAGTTAGTTTCAATTGTAATAATTAGTTTCATTGAGACAGTAAAAATACACAAGTGAACAGGAAGTCCACAGAAAACTAGCAAAGCAAAAATGAACCCCTAAAATGAAAACACGTAAGAAAACTCAAGAAGCTAACTGATGGCAGCTTTCCAATGAAGGCAACTACATGAAAATAGCAAATATTTAAAATCTGACGACACCGAAGCTCATAATGAAGACCAGAAACGAACTTTCTCCCATCACTCCCTCTGCTGCCACCTACAGATCCCTCAAAACCATCCTATTATTCATAGGACCTGCTTCCCTTTGTGGTACCCAAATCTTTTGATTTCTTATTTTTATTTGAGGTACCCAAATTGTTTAGCGGACCTGCTTCCCTCTTTTAGTTTGGCTATTCTAATAAGTTGGCAATGCCTTGCATTCTGGCATTGTTCTAATTGTTAGTCATCCACACAGTTTATGATTTTATAGTGAGCAGGAATTATAATGATCATTTCCTCTTTACTTTTTGTAAATGTTATTGCTCTGATTTATACCTATTCTAGAAAGTGGGATTATGTCTGGGAAATAATGGTCATCCATTTTGCTTATTTTTGCTCCATTTGCATTTACTTTTCTGACACAACCTATTTAACCAAAAACAATTAGTAATGTGTAGATAGTAACATACCGATGTATTATGACATTGGTTCTGTATGAATGTTGTTTCTTTCAGCAATCTAATTATGCATATGAAATAAAGTTGATGGATAGATTGCCTATGATCTTTATGATAGATTATTGAAATACCCTTTCATCTTCCTGTTATCAGGCCTTCTATCTACTGAATTTGCCTTTCCTTTCCTTTCCTTCTGCAATTACAGTTTCACAAGGATTCTATCAACTGGGGCTCAATTAATCTTGTCATTTTCAACTTTTTGTTTGGTTGGGGATAGCTTCGTTATATGGCTAATGCTTCTCCTTTGGATAGGTGCTTGCAATAACTGAAGACCTACATGATGTTCACAGTCTAGGAAAGGAGGCTGCTGCAGTACATCGTTCTCTTGTGGAGGAACTTTCGAAGGTTTTCCTCATCTCACAATTAAAGTTTTATATTCCTTTTTACATTTATTAATTGCAGTTTTACTTATTCTGCGAGTTTTATTTATTTATTTATGAAAATACAACTAGATCTGATTATTTACTGAGTATGTACATTACCATACATGCTGTTTGCGACATCTTGGACAGGCAAATGCAATTCTTCTTCCACTGGAGACAGTTTTGTTCAAGGATGTTGCTGCTATGACTGATGCTATAGCTAGGGAAAGAGAGACCAAGATGGAAATATCTCCCATTCATGGACAAGCCATATACCAGTCGTATTCTTTAAGAATTAGGGAGGCTCGTCAGGCCTTAGAGCCTTTGGTGCCCTCCCTCACATCATCCGTCAAGGGGCTCTATTCTATGTTGACTAGGCTTGCACGAACTGCAAGTCTTCATGCTGGAAATCTTCATAAAGTATGTCAACAGTATTGACATAAATCATCTTTTTTTATTTTTATTTTTATTTTAACAACAGTATGTTGACTAAATGTAAACCCTTTCTCTCTCATCTTTGATAGGCTCTTGAAGGACTAGGAGAAAGCCAGGAAGTGGAATCACCACTAATTGATGTATCAAGGCCTGATCTTACTTCTGATGCTACTGGATTTGATGAAAAGGAAGAGAGAGAGAACCTCTCTATGTCAAACAGTGAAAGCAACAATGATTTTCTCGGCATTACTGGACTTCCTTTGGAATCTAAAGGATGGTTATCTCCGCCAGATAGTATCTGCAGTAGTAGTACCGAGTCTGGCATTACCTTAGCTGAAGAGAGTTTACCAGGTAGCTTCAATGATCCAGAAGATATAGGACAACGGCTTTTGCATGCTCCTAGTAGCAGAGAGGGTACAGATTATCAAAACACTGCTCCTGACTCTATAAATGATAGACCAGAAATCTTAGGTTCTGTACAGTTGGAATCAAAGTACACAGAGGTTGATAACACTCATATTGGCTTTTTTAAATCGATACCTAGTGTCCCAAAGTCAACTCCTAGTGACCCAAAGTCAACACCAGGTGATGAATCTGCAGCTGTCTGTCCTGATATTTTGCGTCCTTTGAATGAGAACACACAGGAGATGTTTGGGAGTAAAGATGAAATATCCTCACTAAACAAGGTCAAAATTAAAGATGAAAGTCGTTCTACCCGAGTCGGGAGGGGTAAGTATCGTGCCTATCCTATAAAATTTTCTACTTGTGTTGTCTTTTTTTTTCTCTCACTCTCTTCTGCATGAATATCTACTGTTTCATTTCTTGCCTTTTGTTTATCCACTTGTTATTTCTTTTATTTCTTCTTTATGAACAAAGAAGTAATTGGATATAATATATATAGGAAACAATTCTATAATTATAGCGTGGACACAATTGCTGAAACTAATAAGCTTATTAAACACTAAAAATGTCTCTGAATAAGTCAAGCCGAAAGGAGAAGAAAAATGGGATTGGGCAGAAGCGTTAAGCTTTTGTCCAGCTGAACACAGCTGAAAATGTATATTCAATGGGAAAAGACAAAAATATGGAGAGATTAAGTGATTCGAATTGAAGTTGGAATGAAGATATTTGTGTTCTAGGGCAAATAAACTGAAGGGATTCTTTAATTTGATATGTAGGATAAATGGATGATACATTCTAAGTACTCATAATAAATTCTGGTTCTACTAGGATTATTTAATAACTCTAGCCCTATTTTGACTTTTCAAATAACATAAATGAAACATGACAAATAAGAAAAGAAGCGGCGTGAGAGAACATGCTATGAATTGATGAGAACTCTTGAGATCAGTAAAGATTTTGGTTGAGAAATCATTATGCAACTTTATTTTGTGGAAGAATCTTTGCATGTGGTCCAAAAGAATTTGGTAATTTTTATAATATGATGATGCCTCTTCAATTGTTCTTGCCTTTTAGTTGAAACTATTGTAATTCATTTTCCATTCACTGTCTGAATACATACTACCTTTGTTCTGGTGATTTTCAGGTTCTTAATACTTCAAATTAATAATTGTCATTGTTGCACTTACCTTTGTTACTTTTGGTTCTTTTTATAGGTAAAAACCCTTATGCAATGTCGGTCTTAAGACGAGTTGAGATGAAACTAGTTGGTCGAGACATTGCTGACAATAGGTAACTGCTGCTTCTGGGGATCTGTATGGGTTCTTGGTCATAATTGGTATTGACATTGAATCTTTTGTTTATTCTCAGAGAGATTAGTATTGGGGAGCAAGTTGACTATCTACTTAAGCAAGCCATGAGCGTTGACAGTCTTTGCAACATGTATGAAGGTTGGACACCATGGATTTGAACTTGTGAAGATGGTCTGTCTAAACTACATCAAGTCTTATGTTTACAGAGCAAACGACAGGGTCAGGAATGTTTGGTGAACTCATTCACTTTTGCCATGAATAATCACACACTTCAGGATGGAACTTTTTACCTCCTGGGCAAGCTTCAGCAATCCGACTGTCTTTTAGCTTCAAAATTTGAGGTTCCTGATCATTAAATTCACCATGAGGATTGTTTTTGTGAGCAATTGGCCATGAGCGTCTAATGGCCTAATTAATTGGCAATATTGAAACCTGCTCAGGCCTCTGCGCACCCTATGATGGTCAGCAGTTTATTAGGCAGAGGACATGTTGAGCCTTGGTAAAATTACTGCTGCATGCGAACCACTCCTGTTGTGAAGCTGTACTCGGTTTCCAAAAAGTACAAGGGCATGCTTAGCCGCCTCTACTGCTTTAATTCCATCATAAAGATTGGAGTCTGGGACGGACAACCTCACACAGTATTATGCAACTAGAATACTGCCGGAGGTTTGAGAAAGGTCATTCCACATCCACATTACAGCATTGACAGTGCAAGGATAATTCAATTCAAAGTAGTATCAAGAGGATGTTGAGTTCTCGGCGGCTTGCTGTCATGGTGCATCATGTTCGTGCGTGCATCTCTGTTCAATTCAGAGTATCTACACACAGAGCCAACATCGGTTCTGTATCACCAATTTTCTTACCAATGTGAGTAACATAAATCTTTCCTTTTGCTGTAATTTATGCTCAGACAGGTCGACCAGTTCTTTCTCACTTACTGATTTAGGTTGTCTATCTCATTGGGTAGGCAATCAGTTTACTTTTCCGCAGGTTGTGTTTCAGGAGGTGCAGGATCGTACCTTCTGCCGGAATACCAAATGAACAAGACTGACATGAAACGTTTAATTCGGTTTTATTTTTTATTTGGAGTTTTGGCCAGCTGTGAACTGACTTTTCTTTTGCGTATTACCTTTCAAATTTGTGTTTCCTTGTATTTGCTGCTAAGAAGGAGATTTGAAACTAAATGACGCAGCAGTATTTTCTTCCTGTTTACTTGAGCTTTTCGGCACATGATACGATCAATACAAAGACATTTGGAAAATTGGCTAAAATGAGGATTATCTCACCTTTTGAAATCATCAAAATCAAGTAACGATGACATATCTATGAAATATTGATTCTTTGTTGAAAAGTAATCGTTTAGCAATTGAGGTTTTGTATTTTCATCATTACTGGTCAATTTCTGAATGTATCCTTAGAACTACCCACAATAAGCTACACCACCATACTTGGCTACTCACGTCTTTAGGAAACCTTTCACAAGAGGGATCCTCATTTTTCTAAAAAAATAGGGACATTTTCTTGACCGTTGGATTTGACTTTAATGAAATTGTGTGGTTGAGATTGTGTGGCCTATGTTTTAATCTCAACCACACAATTTCATTAAAGTCAATCCAACGGCCAAGAGGGTGTCCCCATTTTTTTAGAAAAATGAGGCTTCCTCTTGGTAAGGTCCCTGCACGTATTTATATGAGTGAATTTGAACTGAGACATCCTCTAACAAATCCCCTAGAGGACTACTCCACCCCATTCCAATCCATTGGGCTCTGGGGGAGCCCAGTTGCTCATCCGGGCTAAAATCGACTAGCCTAGTCCTTAGGTCATGTGATGCAATGTTGACGTCAACTACAATTAAAAGATTAATTAAAATACAAAAAATATAAAAAATAACATTTTTTTTCTTTCTATAAATACCTACCCATGTTCCTTCACCTTACCGTGCATTTCAATATTTTCAAATACTTTCAACCAATCCTTTACATTCATCTGAAATTAAAAATAAAATCATCATCTATTATTTTATTAAAAAAATTTAATAATATTTTAATACGAATTGTTTGGGTTATTTAGTTTAATTAAGAATAGACATACACTTACTGTTTACTAAAAAAATTACTACTTACTTAAGTAGATTGAATTGCCTATTGACCAGAGAGCTTTTTAGGGGTGGAAAAACTCTCATGCCAAATTTGAGTGACTCGAGATGAGACCTTTTCGAAGGCAATTACTACTCGATAGAAAAATGGTTGTTGGTGAGTTTGATACTCAGCTGAACTCATGGAAATTATACCAACTCAGAACTTTTTATTTGTATTTTTATTTATTTTTTAACAAATGATAGTATTTTTGTGACAACCCGTCCCTAATTTTACGTTTTTATTAATTTTAAACGCGTGAATTTACGAAAATACCCTAGAGGTAAGGACTTTGAATCCGTTGACCATCGATTAGAAAGACGTAGGACTTATTCTTTTAGCGTATCCTTGTAGTACTCGTCACTACGAATGCATAGGCGAAAACCATTTGCGAGTTCGGATTATAACGGTATAGTTACAGACGTTTGAAGTTGGTTATTCATTTCATTTGGCACCCAATCAGTTTTTTTTAAAAGGGAGAGAGAGAGAGCCAATCATAAATCAGAAAAGAAAAAAAAAAAAGGGGAAAAGCTTCCCACGCACCCTCCGAGACCAACCAACTTCCAAGGCCGATTCCGGCCAACTCCAGTGGAAATTTTCGACGCCACCACAACCATCTTGAAGCTCTCATTCCCCTCTACAAAACCCATCCAAGAACCACCTTGATTAACCATCACATGTGGCGGGACGAAGCCACAAAATTCAATGCTTAAAAAGTGTGCTCCAGCCACCATTTTCAATTTTCCGGCGAATTGGCAAAGCGATGACCGATGCCACTACTTGGGCTTTGTAGCCCATCATCCCAGGAGCAAATCCCAACTAGCCTTGACCCCGTTGGACCATCGTGGACGACGAATCGACACTGGGAAGCTTTAAGCACCCGCTGGCTTCGTGGGCAAAATTGACCATCTTTCGTCCACTTTTAGACTTCGTGGCAGGTATAAAAGTTGTTCCTCTCATTGAGCTCTTCATTTATGTGAAATTTGAGAATTTTTAGAAATAGTGAAATTTTCTGGCGAGCCGTGGCGGTCTGCCACCACGCGCCGCGGCGCGTGTGACGGCGTGTTGGCTGAGACCCCATATGACTGTCCTAGGCTAATTTGGATGCTCTAATTTCATATTTGACGTCTGTTTAGTGAAATTATGATGTTTTAATGTAGTTTTGTAGTTGACCACCTAGTTGCCGTCACGGGGTTCTTGCATGAATTGATAATCCGACCGTTGGATCGTCACCAAACCTTACTACCTTATAATACGTAATATTTGAAGACCATAGGAACTTATAGATTGAAAATCTGACATACGGATCTTTCCAAATCAGATTTGTAAGTTTGTAAAATAAAACGTCGGCCGTCACTTAATTTTAGTAATTGGCGGAGATCCGACCGTTGGATCGTTCCGAAACTTTAAAATAATGTTTTAGAAGCATAATGTGCATCTTTGGAAGTTTCTGATCGGGAATCCGAAGAGCGGATCTTCTGGATCGAGTTACGTAAGGTTGTGGACCCTATTGTCAATCCTTGACTGACGATTGACTCTTTGATCAATAGGGATCAAATCATTCTAAAATGTCGTTAGGGATGTGTTTTACGTAAGTTACATGATATATTGATAAGGATTCTGAGATGTGATTTGGAAAATGTCTCAGACGCCGTTCGTTCAGGACGCCTCGATGTGCATGCTAGGAAAATGGTAGGGCGGACTCCAGGTGAGTGGATCTTTTCCTTTTTATCGCAGATATATATATATATATATATATGATTGATAATTCCACAAACGTTTATAAATTGATTATTGCATATGATTATTGTGAATACTTTGA
>JADOBS010301487.1:0-12192 GCA_015708375.1 Cydonia oblonga
CCTTTTCTGCTTTCGGTGGAGGCATGGTGGAGACATAGTGGGTGGTTTTCTTTCTGAAAAGAAAACGTTTTTCCTTTTCTTTTTCTTTTCTTTCTTTTCTTTCTTTTTCTTTTCTTTCTTTTTTTTTTCTTTTCTTTCTTCTTTCTTTTCTTTTTCTTCTTTCTTTTCCTGGTGATGTGGCCGACACCAGTGGTGTGGGTGTATGCCACCAAACTTGTTCCACTTCTTCTGTTCTTTTTCCTTGTTTCTTTTTATTTTTCTTTCCGTTGCTCTCTCTCTTTTTGTGAGTGGGATTTCTTTTTTGTGAGTGGTCGACAGTGTGGTGTTGCCTGTCTCCATCTCTTTCTCTCTGCAGGTTTAGTGGAGCTCCCACTGAAAGCTAGGCAAACCCAGCTTGGAAAGGACGAGCTCATCGTCGTCCCTGGCAGCAGAACCCGGCTCGGTTTCCGACTCGTACTCTAAGTCCGAGTCGAGGTCGTCCGCCCCAACAGAAGCCTACAGGTCTCTCTCATTAGCATATTTAACTGCAACAACAAGGAAACTATCTCCTGCTCGCCATTGATGGATGACGACGATGATGATCGCCTTCGTCTCTGATCGCATGTACCGAGAGAGGACACGGCCGTCAGCCGTGAGCCCAGCAATGGCGACGCCGATGTGGTCGTCCACCTTGAAGATCTTCTTCTGGTGGGAAGAGAGCTCGGAGTTGGCCTTGTTAACGGAAACGCGAGTACAACGTGGGTTTTGGATCGGAGCCCAATGGCGGTGGAGCCTTGCTTGACGGAGATGGGGAAAGTCAGCTTCCCAAACACTCGCAGAGTTTCAGAGAAGGGTTTAGGGTTGGCGGCTTCTTCCGCTGTGTCGAAGGTTCCGAGCCAGACCCGTTTTCTATGAGTGGGATCGCGGATCTCCGCAGCCCATCGATCCCAAGACCGCCGGCGTACGCCTCTGACAAACTCTGCCATTTTCGAGTCGGATCGAGGAAAAGCAGATCTACGAGTCGGATCGAGGAGGACGTGCCATTTTTGTGTCTCTGTCCCTGACAAACTCTGCCATTTTCGACCGACGTGTTATCCGACCCGAATATCTGCTCTCGGATGGCTTGGAAAGAGTGACCAGGATCAGGGTCCACATAGTGAGACTCGTTGTTGAAGAAGAAGCGCTTGGAGTTGGGGTCGGTGGTGGAGAGAGGGTTGGCCTCGGAGCCATCCACGCTGTTGATTTCAGGGTTGATTTTCTTCATCCACCCCAGCATGTGGTCGAATGACCTGTTCTCCATCACTATAACAACTATGGTTTTGATGGGATTGGCATGGACTGGACTGTTGAGTCCTATGAGGTTAAGGCTCTCCTGAAGACGCGAGCTATGGCTGTCATTGGAGATGGGCACAGAGTGAGGTGGCTTGGGTAATGTTTCTGTGAACATTTGGTTGTGCAGATCCACGGTGGTCAGTGGTGAGATTGTCACGGTGGTGAGATGAAAAATTGAAAGAGAACCGACATAGCTTTTCGTGTCGATTCCCACAGACGGCGCCAAATGTTGATGCACAAAACCGGGACGGTCTTGGAACAACGTAAATCCGACCGTGAATCCACACAAGCGCACAAGAACACAAAGAACACAAGGCTTTTATCGTGGTTCACCCCAATGTTTGGGCTACGTCCACACTGATGTTGATTCTGTTTCTCTGTAAATATATGAATACAAGTATTTGTGAGGGTATTGCCCTCTGAGATGTGTTTGAGGGGAAGTCCCCCAGAGAAAGAGAAAGAGAAAGAGTCGAGGGCTTATTGCGAGAGCCTCTTGGACGACTTGTGAGAGCTCTTGAGAGCTTGTCCTCACTTAGCTTCACTTAGGCTTTTAGCTTCTGAGAGCTTGCCAGAGCTTCTTGTTTTTGCCAGAGCTTCTTGTTTGTGTGAGGACTTGAGTCCTTTGTTTGGACTTGGTTTTAGAGTGAGGGGAGGAGTCCCTTTTATAGAATAAAGGCTCCTCCTCTTTTACAAGTGTGGGCTCAATGTGTGAGGCCCAAATACAAGGCCCAGGCCCAAATATACTAGGCCTAATATATGGTACCAACAGTTACCTTTGCCAAAATAGAAGCTACTGGCTACATATGCTCCACGACATCTCGCAACTCTAATTGAAAAGTCACCCCAAATATGAGCTAAACCCTACCTGCAGGTTGTCACCAGCTTTTGGTGTAGAAATAGAAACCGTTTTCTCTCTGACAGTCCAACGCATGCAACTCTTTGCTCGCTATGTTTGCTGAAAGGGAATGTTGTGATTGTGGTGTCTCAGTTAGTCACAGTCTCAACTCAAAAGATCAACCCACTTCACTTCACTTCCCAAACATCCCAACAAATTAATGCAACAAAAGAAAGCACTCCCCAGTCCCCACCAACTTGGAATTTTCCAATCTTTCTAATTATCTCCTAACTAAAGTAGTTCAATGACATTTTGATAGTGTCCCAAAGTTGCTAACACGCACTGGTGCCTCATCTCTAAGCATGCATGACTTCATTGAGCTAAGTTTATAGGGCCATTCTGATTTGTTTCTATGTTAGCTGGATAACATTACATCATTTTCTCATAGGTCCACACGGATTTAAGTGTTTGATATAAGATCTTATCGTTTGATAAGATAAGGTTTTTCAACGTTTTCATTGCTAATCTTTTTCATGTCAATAAGACATGATTAGACTTGTGAAGTGGGAAATGCGATTGTGATGTTCTTGGGGGCCTTGGAAGAGAGAGCACTATATGCTACGCTCTTTGAAGCCACCGCAGGGTTTCATGTCAATAATTCAATGCAATATGTATTTTGACTTTCGCAACACTAGTATATCATTAACTCAAAACACTATGATATATATAGCATCCCAAGTTTCGTAGGAAAGTCTCTCTCCTTTTGGAGAAGCCAAAACTTGGTCAGACGGAATTTTTTTGAGTGTGATGATCATACCATACGCGTCGCATGTGATATTATTAATATAAATGTGAGTAAATGACATAGTTGATATTTCAGAAACTCAATCATAGTATTAATAAAAACGCTAATAACATGAGTGGATTGAAAACATCGAGATATTGTGAGGTTCACACAAGAACTTTCCAAAAGCACAGTAATGATGGGGTACTTAATTGCAATATGAATCTCAAGTGTTTTACCTGGAACTAGTTTAAACAAGAGGGTCAGTGATTAATGGCAGGAAAAAACATTATCCGATGAGGACTTTTAGTGAAGAGAGAGAGGGACTCCCCTGCCCTCCAGCGGTATAGGCCATTGAAGCAGAGCTGATCTCGTTCTTTTTTCTTGTTGACCATGTCTGGCCCTCCTCTGAAGTTTTTATGATTTTCGTATACAATATTGTATCATTGGCTCAAAATATTATGATAGCATCCCAAGTTTTGTAGGAAAGTTTCTCTCCTTTTGGAGGAGCCAACTTGGTGAGGTGGAGGCACCAAATTTTCATAGATCTCAATGGATTAGTTCTAACCGTCTCTGAAAAACTCTTGAGTGTGACAATCACATCATATACTTCGCGTGATAGAACTAATTAACGTACATGTTATAATTAGTATGAGTGGGTGGCATAATTGATATTTCATAGACTTAAGAGTAGTATTAATAAAAACACTAATTAATGAGGGTGGATTGAAAACATCGTGATGTCGTGACTTTCACACAAACTTCTAAAACAAACTGATAACATATGGGGTCTCTAATTGCAACATGAATTCCAACTGTTGTGCTTAATTAGACTAGTTTGAACAAGATGGACAACCATTAATGGCAGGCAAAATTTATCCGATGAGGACTTTTAAGGTACATGGAGAAAGAGATACACTCCTAGTGCACATGGCATGGAGGTGTTTTGAAGGTACAGGTGGACCCTGTGACTGAGCATTTTGGAAGGGTTTGATAGCTAGTTTATAAGAAGTAGATATCAGAATATATTACAAGACAAGTACTTGAGATCTTATGCCAATAAATTAGGGTTTAGAATTGAAGGAAAGGTCATTGTTTGTTCTTGAAAGTAGCAAAGCTGTAGAGAATGGTCATGGGGAGCATGGGCAGGAGACTTGCCAAGTGGAAAAGAATGGTGAGGCAGCAAAGAGGGAAGATCTATATTACTAGGGTTTGCATTTCTATGCTTCTTGGTTGGCACAAGTACGCTTAATCCTTCGAGCCATGCATTGCATGCAGCCCCATAGTGTATGCGTAGAATTAGTAATTACGTTCTATATCGTTAGGTTTTGATGTGAAGCAGCATGCATGTTAGGTTGTGAGAGATTTCCATGTGTAATCAAGGATATATTTCAGTATTTTTATATCTCTCATCACGTGATATGATTTTTCAATGAGAGTATAAGAAGAGAAAAATGAGGGATATATCTTTGTTTGCATGGTAATATTTCTTAGTTAATAAGAGGTTTTACTATGTCACTAACATACTCTATGCAATGTTTATAGTGGGCTCAATCTATCAAGAATAATATTTTCATGTAAGTGCAAATTTTAAACTGTAATTGTTTTGAGTATGCTGTAATTAAGTTTTGTGTTTCTTATAACAATACAAGATGGAACATGATCTAACAAGATGAATTTTGTGGTGTTGAGCAACTATATAAAATTACAAATCATTAGAAATCCATCCGTGAAATATTTATATATGTACCTACTCAAGCATGCCGTCTTATATATTCTTATTTATATACATGTATAAATCTTGTAAAGATCTTGTAAATAAATTTTAAGGAATCATCCAAAAGCTCCCTGAAATTCTGGTAGAGAAATTAGATTAATTTGTTAAGCCATCTATATCCTTCATACAGCGGGACAAATTGATTACAGCTCCATAATAATGGCGACAGAGGTGGCCTTCAGATTAGGATAAAAAAGCTCCAATCCTTGTCCAGTTTTTCAGGTGATTGAACAGGGGAACAAAGCTGATGTGTCTGCCTTGTCAACTTTGTTTTCACTGGGACCCCACTCCATGTAAATCCACTTAACGGCCGACACTTGGCACCCTACCATGTACTGCTTCACCAGATCCTTTCTGTGTGCCTCTCTATAAAATGCAAAGCCATAGCTAGCTCAACTTAGTCGATGCTAACCTTGAAAACATTCATATCAGCCAAAGCACAGGCATTCCTCTCTTTCTCTCGCTCTCTTTGCCTGACATAGTCTCTACAGTTGTCGTCTCTACAGTTGTCGTCTAACATGAAAGGAGAGTTGGCCGGCTCCGCTCGAATGCCAAAGCACCGGCCGTGGGAGAAATGCTCAAGGTTGATGAGGGAGCAGCGGACGCGGTTTTATATCATGTGGAGGTGCACTGTCATACTTCTCTGCTGGGACGAGTGACGGAGAAGAGACCGTTTTTAATATGAAGGTGTTAAGGTGTAGATAGCTGAGGGAAGTTAATGAAGTTGTGTTCTTGTGATCTGTTGAATTTTCTATTGAAATTCGATCCAAATGGTTAACAAGAAAATGTAGAGTTACTTTGTGGCTGGGATGAGTTTAGAAACCTGTACCCAGTAATTAAACGATAATGCCACATGCAAAAGTAAATGATAATGTTACATGTACCATGTTTACCAAACGCTTTTAGGCTATACATATTTAGTAGATGTGACATTTCCTTTATCTGCAAATATTCCCAAAATATCATCTTAAGAATAGCTTAATTATTGTGAACTTAACTCCATTGATGCATTCTTTGAGATCACTGACTCTACTTTGAGTCATCGTTTGACATGGGAGTCAAATGGTAATTGTTGTGCCAGAAAAACTCCACCACAAATTTGATACCAAATGAGCTTGTTTAGGATCATGGGCATTGACTGCGGACCATGCAAGTTGTAACATTGTAACATTGTAAATTCACGAGGGCAACGAGAATTTATTACCACGCTTGAAGTCTCTCGTTCGATTCCGCTCCCCCTCAATATCGCTGGTGTAAAAAAATATTGAATGAATCCTTGGCTAGCATGCATGATTGTTCTTGGTCTTCAAATAATCTCTTCGTTTAAACTCAAACTAGAACACAATAGAAACTGAAAGTTGAGAATCGAACAAACCATCTTCACTCTTTTACTTCTTATTGTACATATTTGAATATTTCTGTAAGCTAGCAAAGTAGAAAGAATCGTGCATACAAAACCTTGTATAATTCACACTTGGAAAACAGCACTTGTTATTGACTATTTTCCATATACCATCATTTACGAAACAAAAAGTAGTGCCAGCCAAGCCAAAGAGACAGCTCGAACCTAGCGATATAACATGAACTGAAAAACGAGTTTAAGTAATTAATAAGGTACTAATCACATCCTCCTATCCAATCTAATGTAGAACCCCACCTCTCGAAACCTACCCCCCCACCTGGAGAACAAAATGACAAACAAATAGGTAACTTTTGTAGATGCAAGTCAAAGCCACTTCCCTGAGGAGCAACCGGATCAGGAGATGACAAATGAGCTAGATGAATCATCTCTTATTTTTAACAAGTGGTTTACCAGAAGTCCCTTGCAACGTTGCCGAGGACCGACCATCAGCAGACATCTTCAGGGTTAGTCCTTGCTTACTTTTTGGCCTACCTAGGGCATCATCACAATAAGAACGAGAATACATTAGTCAGCTTCGACCACTAGACATAAATTGAACATTGAAAAAAGAGTGGATGTTAAGAGGTAAATCAACCTCCCAAGCCCTGTCGTTTGAAATAATCACCAAAGTTAGCAGTCCATAACAAGCAAACATTCCAACGAGGATACAAGCCAGCCACCAAGATATAAACAGGAAGCTTTTTCGTGTTATATCCCCAGACATAAATGAGGCGGCTATCAATAATATCATATATGTAAGTTTTTTGTTCCCAATACTTCCTTCTGGAATTAATTGCAGCACTATTATCATATTATCAAAAAGAAAGAATTCTAAAGTTTTAGCAATTTGTTTGCACAATACCCCCCTTCCCAGACCCCTTTGAAAATAACAGATTGAAAAGGGGAAATACATTTTGTCCAGTGACAGGTCCCTTGTTCACATTTAACCTCCGAAGCGATGGAGCCCGTGCCACTGATGAAGCAGCTGCAGCTGCAGCAACACGTATTCTGCAAAGAAGAAGAAGATCAATGCACTTTCAAATAATCACTTTTGTACATAATGTCAACCATCTATTTGCTTTTGTCACTCTACGATACCTTTTATGTACATCAACATATTCATCTGTTTCATCCACAATCTCCTCCTGCATTTTTCAAGAAAATCATCACTAAAGTATCAAGTCTGCTGCCAAATGAACAATTTTCATTAACTGAAAGCACAAAAAATATCAATTGCGTGTACATTACCTGCAGGAGTTCTTCAAATACATCTTCCAGAGTGATAATCCCAATGACTTCACCCTCCTCGATATCCTCTGATACCTGGGGCAATCCATTTGTTGCTCCATCACTATGGGATGAAAAAGTTTCCTTGTGTCTATGACTATGGGGCCTTGGTAGCCTGGGTATATCAACAACAACACTGTCCGGCTTTCCATCCTGCTTGGATAGCAAAGGAGTAGTCAGTTGGGACTCTGTGCCAGTGTCTCCGTTCTCTTCATCTTTCTTGCCGTCAATGGTTGGTAGAGGAGCCTTACTTTTCATTTTAGGCTTCACCACAGCAGCCATATGACTGCTGCCCTTTTGAAACTCATTCAGTATATCATACAGTGGCATATCTGCAGGAACTCTGGGAATATGACCCACACATGAAAACCGAATATACCATACTCAGTACTGGAATTGAAGAATAAATAATAGCATATTTAAGGAAGTTGAAGCACACCGTGGAATTCTACGGATGGAAACAGCACTAACTGGGGTCTCTGTTTCAGGTCGTACAGTGAGAAGACTTTTCACCTAATATCCAAATGAACGTCAAGAAAAGAGGGAGGGAGGGGGGGTTGGGGTGGTGTTGTAAAATAAAAACATGAGAACTATCAATTACAGATATGGTGAGTCTGAAAGCCAGAACGGATGCATAATATGAAACTCCAAAGATTTAAGTTCTAAAACCCACCAGCAGAAGTCCAATAATATTCTTTGGGTTCCCAGAATAGACAGGAACTCGACTATGTCCCCGAGCAAGAACTTTCCCCATTGCTTCCCTAAGAGGGAAGAATGAAAATATAATTAGATACACTAGACACTTACAATCAACAATTTTTGCTGCAAATTTACAAAATAACAAGATAATAGAAAGAGAACAATGGTTGACAGGTTATCCTTCTGAAAGTTAATAGAACATCATGAAAAGTTCTTAGTTGGAAGGTTGGCTTCTAATTCTATTCATTTAGTACACTCCTTAATTAAGATGATTTTAATTGTTCCTGACAAAGGATGTTGGCAGCATAACATACATGTGATTCTTACAGGAACCAAAGGGACAGTTAATTGAGAAGGCGAAACATGAATTTTTAAGGACCGAAGCTTACCAGTCCAATTTTGAATTGACATCTAAGGAAAATGTTGATTCAATAGGCGTCATAGCCTCCTCAGCCGTCTGTTGATAAATGAGAACAAAAAAAAGGTTGAATTTGATTTCTCATTGCACGATATCTTTCAAGATTTATATCAATTAAGAGCAAGAATGAAATAGAAAAACAAAATACAAAGCAAGCTCCTAAAAATTTTCTGCTGAAGACCATTAACAGTCCAATATCATGAGTTTTATCTACATGATTAGGATTCTACTAATTGGTAATTGTTCTACTCAAATTAAGGGTAAACTTAACATTGTCAGCTTAAATTAGAAAATACATAAGCAAGTATGGATAATAATTAACATCTCAGTGGCAAATCCTATTAATTTTGTATACATTGAAGGGGTAATATTCTAGAAATCACAATAACAAGGAAACCACAACAGTTGAGCATCCAAAAGAAAGGCAGTTTCACCACGATGTTTACCTTTTCAGTTAAATCAAGTGCTCCACTAATTATCGTTGTCTCATCGTGTGTAAGCTCACCTCCCTTGCCCTCCTATACGTGAGATTAACAGAAGGAAACTTTTTAAAAGAGCAAATCAAGAATAATATTACCATACATACTGTTTTAGTTTCCTTGCACAATCAAATAGTTTTACCCAAGTTACATATTGATTCTGAATTATTCACTTTACCTCCTGGCTGTGGATGTTGACAAGGGCTTTTAACTGAGCTCGCCTAAATAATGCTTCATTATGCCCAAGAACACAGTCCAAGATCTGGAACACGTAAGTTTCTTAGTGTCAACAAGTAGATGCCAAATCAAAGCGCATCACCGATAATTTGCTATGTACATGACAAGGTGCAGAAATGAAATTAAAAGAACTTCCAATTTCTAGCCAGAGACTGTACCTTGCCAATTGGATAAGCAATTGGATAGCAAACCACCATTAAAATCCTCACAAGCCACACAAAGTTCGAACCGACAGCGAGTCCGTATCTAGTACATATTGCTTGTGGAATAACCTGTAAGATCATAATAAACAAGCAAATCAATTCCAATTCAAGCTAATCATGTCGAGTGTAAATGTCAAAACCAAAGAGCTAAATCATCGGAAAATTAGGATACAACACACCTCTCCGAAAAACAGGACAAAGGTCACAGAGAGAATTATAGCAACATACTGATTGAAAAGTTTATCCAAATATATCGGAAGCGCCTGCAGATTGCAATCATCAAAGTTAATAGCTGACATTGAATGTTCAAACTTTAAATGCTAAATGAGAACTTTCAATTGGATACACATTCGGCATTGAATAACATCGATATTGTTATACCAGATTCAATTTAATATTCGCAAAACCAAATCCGATCTGAAAGAAAACACATTGACAACGAAACCCGCTGCAATTCTTAAATTGGAGTGCCACTCACCTCCATAGCAGCCGCATTACACAGTAGCAAAGTGACGAGCAGCTGATGCTGCTTCTGTACCACCGGCAATATAACAGCTGAAAGAAAAAACACAAGAATTTCAGAAAAATACAGAAAAATTCGGCGAACTACGAGCGAGACGAAACAGAAATTCAGGAATCGGCGAGAACCGATATGGAGGCGAACGAACCTGCTTGTTTCTTCTCGGTGGGGGAGCCGCTGCGCTGCAGAATCTCGAGCTCGACGAGGCCGAGGGACATGAGGCCTAGGGTTAGGCCGGACATTATGCCGGCGAAGATGACGAAGAAACAGGAGAGGCCGGCGTAAATGAACCACCAGGCGGATCCAAAGGGGATGGCGCCCATCCCCGATTCGAGGCCCGAGTTGCGAGTCAGCATCCGAGCCATCATGATCGCATTTATCGGATGCATCGCTGCTGCTGCTTATGCTTCTTCTTCTTCGTGATCGCGGAAGTCAAGTCAGCGTCTTCCAGAACGATGGAAGTTCGAGTCTGAGAGGTTGTCGGAGGAGTTGCGGACCGTCGTACTTTATTGGAGTGAACACGTGGTAGAATCATATGAGGGAGGATTTGAGAGAGGATCATCGCCGGATCCTGTGAAAATCTTCGAATCCTCCAATCATATTTATTTATTATACCAATTTTTATCGGGTATGATTTATATTTAATTTTAATTAAAAAAATTTACAATAATTTTTTACCGTACGTTGTAAAATAAACATATGTGATTTAAGAGTTTCTAAGATCATCACAAAGAAAATCCGTCAAGAATCCTTACTTTGAGGATTTTGCTAGAATCCGTGTCCGTGAACAGATTTTCTGTACTTTTATTGGTCAAAGGGCTTTTTGTGCTTCTTTTTAATACCACCTTCTAACCCTTTTTACGTTCTTGAGTTCATTTTTTCTAGCTTATTATATTAGCATTTCACAAATTATTTAATAAATTTTACATATTTAATACACTTTATATTTATTTTTTCAATTAAAAATTATCTTAATACACCTCACATACTTCCTTATAATACTCTCGCACTCCATATTTTTAATATACATCTTACATTTTCTACATGCATCTCGTATTTTCTATACACCCCACATTTCTCAAATCTTATAAAGCTTTTAATTTGAACAAAAAAATACCGACTGAAATTTTAACAAAATATGCCGCCTGGAATTTAAAGCATATGTGGGTTGTATTCAGTTCCACCATTAAAATTCATGTTGTCAGTTTTTAATATTTGGTGGTAATTTTAGATGTTTAATTCTTTATGTAATCCCTATGATCTCTAAAAAATGAATACGAACATATAAGCTTGAATAACTCATCAAATATAAGATTAAATAATTATCGATGTCATCAAAATCACTAAAACAATAAAAATATGAAGTCTTACCACATGTGAAGCTTCCGAAACATCAATTTCGTGTTTCATTCGTAAAAAAATAACTTTTCTGAATGTGACAGCCCGTCCTTGAATTTAAGAGTTTTTAAAGTTTTAATAAAGATTTTACAAAAATGCCCTTTGAGGCACGCGCATTGTTCGAGGTTAATCGTTGTGTTGTGCCATCTAAAATTTATTTTCTTGACATAACCTAGTAGTACTCATCGCTACGGACGCGTGGGTGCAAACGGTTCGTGATTTGGAGTTATAACGAAAAAGTTATTAAAGTTTGAAGTTTGGGCATTTTATGAATTTTATTATAAAAATCTGGTATGCCATTTGGATGGCCAGATTAAAGGAAACTCGAAATGGATGGTTCAGATGTAAGGGAAAGAAAAGAAAAAAAATAAAAATAAACATGAAGGAGGATTTTGTGTGGGTGTTTGCGTGACTGGTGGAGAAGAAGAAGATCAGAGATTGGGCAAAGCTGCCCAATCTGGAATGGTGAAGGAATGGCCGAATGAGGAGAGGAGAGAGGGAGAGACCAGCCAATCAGAAATGGAGAAAGGAGGGAAAGGAAGGAAGGTGAGAAAGAGGAAAAACACGGGTGACCCATGAACACCCATGGACCTGTTCGACGCGCCAAGCAATTCGGCCAAATTCGGCCATTTTTCTTGCAAATCAAAGCCAACCATCACCTAGAAACAACTTCCTAGCCTTCCCTCTGCCATACCATTCAAAAATTAGAAGAAATTTTGGAGAAATTGGTGGTGATTTGGTGAAGAACACACCCTAGGGTGCCGCGACTTTCTTGTTGGAAATTCACCCAATCCCGAAACAATTTCTTTCAATTGCCACCATCCATAGCATCCTTTTGAGGC
>JADOBS010301488.1:0-12193 GCA_015708375.1 Cydonia oblonga
TGCTTCCTCTAATTCTTTTGAAGGGCTGACCACCACCTCGCACAATTGGCCCTCCATTTGCCGGGGATCAACATGAATGGATGATGTGGATCTCCTTTTTTGACCACCTCCCTTGACACTGGAGCTTTTCTTTTTCAGATTTCTCAACTGTAGAAGGCATCCACAACTTGGGTACATCATCTTTTTCTACTTCTTACTTGGTGGAGTAGGGAGCTCTACATCACCCAATGTACCTCGCCTTTTTTCCCCACTATCCAATACATTCTCTCTAGGGCCCCCATTATCATTCACGTTCCCATTTGAGGCCTGGACCATTTGGGCTGCCACTACCAAGCTTTGGGCGTCCATATCTGAGATATTAGTACAAGGGGGAAACAATCCATCATGTTAAACCTTACGGGCCTGGACCACATTTCCTCTGTAGCCTGGATCAGCCCACCTACATTTTCAAAAACCCAAGGGGGGATTCGTTTTGGATCACACCAATTTTTTCTCTAGGGAGAGCCCATTGACAGCAATAGTAAGTGTTCTGTTGGTATACTGGGTCCCAAAACTGTCAGAGTGCCACATATGGCCAAAGTCAGGTCGTGTATCCATTCGTGGGGTAGCAATATGCTCTGTCTCAGAATTTTTCCCTGCTAGATGTCTCATCCTTTCCTGGATGTTGTGGGAGACCAGCCATGGAGACGTACCTGCCATATCTGTATATTTCGTCCTTATGGCTATATAATTTGTCGCCATGTTGACCATATCCTTTTCCCGACAGTGCTGCAAGTAATTATTCGCCAGAATATCCATATCTGTGTCTGGCAAACCGTAGAGTCCACCATCACTCTGTTCCCATTTTCTTCTCCAATGGTTCTCACGAGCCCCGGTCGCTGCAGCTCCCCTTCTTTGTGGAAAAAGCATGGAATTTGCCCTGGATGGAGATTCCATCCTAAGTTCACCATTAAATCGCGTTTTTCTAGATGGTAACAGTGGCGCTGAGTATTACACCTGCTCGAGTGGCCTAACCTCCCACATCGGTAACAGAAAATTCTCAATCCTTCATATTTGAATTGAATATTATAGGAACCCTGAGTTGGACATGGCACCGAACAACATATAATTAACGGTCGGAATGCGTAGAAATCCACCCTTAATCTCAGGAAACCACGAAATCCCACCTCTGTTAGATCTTTTACTTCAAGAACTGCCCCAATTTTAGCCCCCCAGACTTCTGGCATTCTTCACTGTACAATAATTTTGGGGTATCCCATGAGCTTGTATCCAGTAAACGGCTCGATTTGCAGCAATGTCATCAAGAGAGTGAAAAGATGGCCAGAATTTCATGGAGAAAGTATAATCCCTGATGAACCAGAGGTTACCCTCCAAAATTTTCCTGGCAACTTGTTCCTCCCTCACTGTGATGGCATAAATATTTTGTTTCGCCCTTTGAACCCTGACCACCCCCATTTTATTCCATGCTGCCCTGAGGACCTCATTGACTACCATTTGGGAGGGTTCATTATCTGCAATTAGCCTCCCAACCAAATGGATGTTATTATCAAGTCTCTCTTCCAAGTCCAAGCTATCTTCAAATGTAATGTTGAGGCCATCCATCATTTCTTCCCCTATATTCATAGCATAAGAGAAGGAAACCACATAGATACTCACAGTAAAATACCAGAGCAAAGAAATGAACTCACAGCAGAGATGCCGGAGTTAGTAAGAACCCACAACCTGGGATGCCGGGGTTAAAGTCAAGCCAGAGAGAAAGTTAGAGAGAAAGCAAAAACCCACCATCCTTCAAAAGAAAGCATATATATGTACGTTTTATACTTAATTTCTTCGTGAAAGCTTATGGCTACAGTGGTACATTCAAGGGAATTGTTATTAGCACTTTGAAAAATCTCATTTTGCACTTCAAACTTTCTATAATTAGAAAGACAAATACACTTGTGAGGAGTGTAGAATGAGATTTTTGGAGTGCTAATAACAATTCCCTTATACAATATGTTTAATAAAAATATAATCTACTTCTGTTTGGTAGACCTTACCTCTATTAGATAATAGGATAAATTACATAAAACTACCTCAACTATAGATCGAACTACAATCTCATATCTCATATTTTTAAAATGATAATGTCATACCTCATCTTACGAATTTGTTACAATGTCATACCTCTATCAATTCGTCTATTAATTTTTCTGTTAAATGCTGACCCAGCCAAGTACATAAAAATATTAATAAAATATTAAAAAATTAAAGATAAATTATTTTAATATTTTTATTTAAAAACATGTGGGACCCACCCCCTATATTTCTCTCATTCTCTCCTTTTTTCTGATCTATTCCAACTCTCCCTTTCTCCCATTTTTCCTAATCTAATTAAACCAACAATTCAAACCAAACCCAATTACCGTTGGGTTGTACTGCAAGTCTACAACCCATAGAACCTCATGGCTGGGCTCTCGATTGCAGCCACCGATCCCTACTGGTCCGCGCCACAATCTCAAAACCTTTTGGAAATTTTGCCACCTCATCCCCATGGCTCATCCAAACCACCTGCTTATCCCCAACCTTCTTGGACCTAAAAATCCCAGAGTCCCTCTCCACCTCAATCTCCATCCTCCCATATTCCTACTTCTCCCCAACCTTAGCCACTCGACCAAGCCTCTGCACAATCAACTGAAGCCTGTAGCAGACGCCGAGCACGAACACGTCGTTGGCTTTGACCCACTCGGTGAACTCGACCGGGAAGCTGAGGGAGTCCAGAGGGTGGACCTAGTGGGGCCCGCCGGAGAGGATTACGACATGGGGGTTAAGGTCGGCGATGGATTTGAGAGGGCTTGTGCCGGAGATGCAGAGGGAGAAAACGGAAAGGGATCGAATTCGGCAGGCGATGAGGTGGGTGTATTGGGAGCCATAGTCGAGAACTAGGACCAGCTCCGATTTCACGGCTTTTGGGTCCATGGATTTGGCGGCGGTGGGTGAGAGGAGCCTAGGGTTTATGTGGAGATGTGGGGGAGAAAATGAGAGTTGGAACAGATCAGGAAAAAGCAGAGAGAATTATAGGGGGTGGGTCCCACATGTTTTTAAATAAAAATATTAAAATAATTTATCTTTAATTTATTAATATTTAATTAATATTTTTATCCACTTGGTTGGGGAATGAGCCCTGTCTCAGGCCACGTCAACATTTAACAGACAAACGGACGGATGTATGACATTGTGACAAATTCGTAAAACAAGGTATGAAATTGTCATTTTCAAACCATAAGGTATAAGATTGTAGTTCGACCCATAGTTGAGATAGTTTTATGTAATTTATCCTAAATAATAAGTGTAGCATTACTTTTTTTGAGTAAATTACATTTTAGTTCCTCAAGTTTGGAGTCCATTGCAACCTCGTACAATATCTTTAAAACGTTTCAATCTTATACATTTAATATTATTTGATTTCAATTTCATACATTCATTAAAAAATGTGTTAAGTTAAATGTTAAGTGATGACGTGGTAATAATGAGTTCCATATTTATGTTGACATGGCTAACTTGTGCCACGTGATTACAACTTAAAGAAAAAAATTAAATAAAAAAAAGGAGAAAAAAAAACCATGGTCCCAGTCTGTCCAAACTATCTTCCCCGTCCCTCTCTCCCCACCCAGAACAACTTCCTTTGTTTCAAGACGAACCAGCGCCGCTGCTATATGGTTAAAACTTAAGGTTTCATATTTATGCTGACATTACTGGCAAACTTGTGCCACGTGGTTACAACTTAAGGTTTCATATTTCTTTTAATATCTCTAACATTTTTTTTTTCTTTTAAAATTAAAACAAAGGATTTTTGTATCAGATCAATATGGTTGTTCGAAATAAGAACAAACAAATCGAATAAATGAATTTCATGTTTAATTCTTGTGCATTAATTGTTCAGGTTGTCAAAGAAGGAAATTTTAGAGCTTGCAAAGGGGAAGTATGGCAAGAGAGATGGAGGAGATGGATCAAAGTGGTCAATTCTATGTGATATAGATTGTTTATGGATTGTAGCCCTACTTCCAATATCGATCCTATTTTCAATCTTGTTATTTTTTATACGGTGAAGCTTCAAATTGGCCCTATTCTTGTGGATCCCTTATTCTTGTACGTACCCATCATCCATGAAAATATCAAATGTCTCGCGTCAGACAAAAAATTAAAAATGATAGCTATTGTTTTGCGATTATAAACAGATCTCCCTTTTCTACTTCAAATCATTTGTCATGTGCTGCGTAGGTGGTGCACATTGAGCATTCAGGAAGATCTAGATGAGCTCATACCAAAATCCCCAATATATAACATTTTAGCTGTTCTCCCTATTCCACAAGTAAGCCAATTACTTTTCCGGGGTAAATTATTTTTCATAATCTCTTGAGTCATATATTAGGAATTAGAATAATTTTATTTTGCTGATTCTGGCACACAACACTTAAGTTTAATTACCGGTTTACATTTGTGTACGGATCGTAATTTTAATTTTCTTTTCGACAACGAGGAATTCAAGATCTTTGAACAGAATGAAGTTGGTGAACTCACTTATTCTATTCCAATATGTTGCACGAGCTTATCCAATGTACAGAGTATGTAATGATGTTAATGGGGATACACGTGAAAATAGCAATGAATTTACTAAGGAGAAGAGAATATGGCGGACTGGTGCATTAAATTTTATCATTTACATCCTTGCAAGCCATGTAAGTTGTCTTCTTATCTTGATTTATTTTCATTGCTCCATAAGTTGCTTGTAAATATTGTTGAGTTAAAAACATAGTTCTTGGTTTGTTAGGTACTCGGGGTATTTTAGTACTTTTCTTCTATTAAACGAAAGATAGATTGTTGAATCTCTACTTGTCGAAGTGAAAATGGATGCGACTTAAGTACTTTACAGTGTGATAATACTACGTTAAAAAATGACACACTTCTAGATGATTTATGTCCAACAAATCCACCAAATCAAACTGTATACGATTTTGGCATATTCGTTGGCACTCTCCAGTATGTCATAATGGGAATTACAAATTTTCCAAAAAACCCCTTTATGTATTTCTCATGGGGCTTACGAAATCTGAGATTTGTCCTACGTAAGTATTTTAATTCTGAAATATTGTGTCAAGCACATGGATCTTTTTTTACGTTACGCCAGTGCATGGGATGTGCCAGTGTTTGAAGGGTACATTGAGATTGACCATCAAGACTCAATCATGCAAATCCAACCGTCCAATGAGTTGTCCCTTTCTAAATATTGTTTTAATATATTGCTCCAATGATTTCTGCAGTTCTTTTGCTTCAAATCTCAACACCAGTACCTATGCATGGGAAAGCGTCTTTGTAATTTTTATTTCAATCAGCGGCCTACTACTATTCATATATCTGCTTGGACATTTGCAGGTCGGTAATGAGTTACATTTTGCATATTTGTTTTCTTTTGAGTAGTTTCTACATATGTGCATGTAAATTTGAGGATTTAATAAACTCAATATCAAACCTCCATGTTGTGTAAACATTTATGCAAGCAGTTAGCAAAAGATCAAATATGAGGCAGCGGATCAGAGGCATAGTCCACAAATAGAAGTCATGCTATCTGGATATTGTTTCCACGACCATAAAGATTATGGGATTGAGCAATTAGTAAGAGAAGCACTTGATGAGGACGAAGATCTTGCTGTGGAGTACTTCCTTTGGAACTTAAGAAACATATGAAGCGGCATCTCTTCGTGGCTACACTACGGAAAGTAATGTCCTATCTCTCTCAATTATTCGTAGCTCTATATTGTGTTTTATAAACTTGTGGCAGTGGATGGTTTTTCGAATAATCTAGTTAGCGAATTCAAGCTATTATATAGATAGGAGCATGAACTCCTCTTTGAGTTCTTTCGGCGTGCTTTCGTGAGTGTACCTTTAGTACGTAAACTGATGTTGCTCATTGGATCTTATCGATGTTTTATAAGTTTCTAATTACGTGTATGAATTAACCCCAGTTGCCAGGGCTTTGAAAACAAAAACAGACGAGTGTTGAATAAAATCATGAAACATCTCGAGACGGTTAACTATGCTGATGGTAGCTATATTATTCGGGAGGGGGAGCCACTGGATAGGATGCTTTTCATCTTGATGCTTTTCAGCCACCATCTTATCTGCAGTGTCCAAAAATGCATCCTCTGTCTTCCTCAATGCCTCCGAAAGCGCTTTAAGAACATCCGAGGGGTTGACAACCACCACACCAATCGACTCTGGACGCTTTAAATTATGCTGTAGCTTCCGATCAAGCTCTGGCCTTCCTCTATCCCATTCACACTTCCACCTCCTCTGAGTCCCCTCCAGCTTATTTTCCAACGCATTACTCTGTTTTCTCATTGCATTAGCTTTCCATCCATTTCTCCATTTTCTAATGCATAATTCCCCTCATCAACTCCATCAGGCATCCGATTCCCCATTTGGGTTCGATTAGCTTCCTTCAACGAACTTGAATCCACATCCGTGTTCAATGAATTTATCTCTGCGGATTCGATTTCAATTTCGAACTTGTCATTCCAGAGCAACCCTTTGAGTTCCTTGTGCACAGCAGAGTAAAGATTGGAAAGCAAGTAATCAGGAGCATCAGGGCCATTAAACCCATCATAAATCCCCACGAAAACCCAGCCATGTTCCTCCGAAACAACAACATGAACTCGATCCTCCCCGGCTTTCCCTTGAGCCCATTGAAGATTCTGGCTTCCCATCGAGTAATGTCCACTCCCACCATCCTCATTCTCATTACTCAAACTCACATGGCTGCTCAAATTAGTACTACCGCAAGTCCCATTCTGAATCTCCCCCACCTTCTCCAAATCCGATTCTTTGACCGAAATGCCGCCTTTCAACGGAGAAATGCTCGATTTCTGCCCCCGAATCACGGCGCTCGAAATCGCTCTTCTAATAATCTTCGTCAAGCTCCTTATTTCGGGTTTTGTTTCAATGCCAAAAGAGTCTTCTGGATAATTTCTGGCACTCTTTTTCGATCGGACCCGAATACATCCCACGATCAATTGGGCTAGACAAGTAGCCTCGCTCTATCGGACCCGACAAGAAGCCTATCTCGATCGGAGCTGACCCCGAAACTCCCTGGTACGACTTCCGAGGAACCGGCTGCAGAGGAATGGAGGCAAACGGGGTGGAGCTCTCGAACTTCGCCGCCCGATCGCAGCCGGCGCTGTACGGTTAGAGCTTGCAGAGAGAAGTCGAGAGCATCGTGAATGTGTTGGCGCTGACGGAGGCGCCGAAGATTGACGGGACCGTCGTCGTTGGCGGGTTCGGCTTTTCGGACGAGACTTTGGACAACATAGTATCGGAGGAGCCGGGCCGGAAGTAGCAGAAGGAATGGCCCAGGCCCTCGTCAAGCGGGTCCGACGAAACGACGGAGTTGTCGTGTCGCTGGGAGATTTCTCCGGCGGTGCAGAAACAGCTACCGGCTTTTCCGACGGCGTTTCCCATTCGAGACGAAACAAAAAAAAATGGAAAGAACAAAAAAAGAAGAATGAAAGAACGAATGAAATGAATTGGGTTTTTGATGATTTGATTGTTTGAAGGGTTTAGAATTGACTGTTCATGGTTAGAGCTCAATTAACAGCTCAAGCAGAGGAGGGAATGAGGGAAGTCACAAATAAATGTGTCTTGTTTTGAGAGTGAGAGAGGGAGAGAGTTTGAGAGAGGGAGAGAGAGGAGAGGGAAAGAGTTGGACATTTTTTATGGTGGTGAGCTTTCAGCTCATTTGTTTACTTATTTATATTTTTTTTTTTTTCTTCCGCTGAAACGGTGTTTAAATAAATAAAAATACGTTTTGTTTAACCTTTAAATATTTATAAAGGGAGTTGACGATGAGTTGGGAAGGTGTGTCCTTTGAGTTCTTGAGTAAAGGAAAGGGGTTTTCTCCGGATTCTTTCTTTCTAATCCATTAAATTAGAAGATCAGTATTGTTAAAATTTAATTCAACGGTTATAAACAGTAATTATTTTTAAAAGTTATAATAATTTCAGTTGTTAGATCAAATTTCAACGGCACAGACTCCCTAATTTAATAGATTAAGAGGAATTGGTATTTTGAGTAATAAATTTATTGATTTTCCAAAGTCAACAAGTCAATAGCCAGACAATGCTAATTCATGCAGGCTGTTGTTGAGTTTACGTTTCACTCTGTAAAGATGGATGACATGCACAAATGATTTTGTGATTTAAAACTTAAAACAAGAAAAATTTCAGGGACATCACATGAATTGTTCAGTCGTTGCACAATTATTGCATAAACAATTTTTTTTTTTAAAAAGAAAAACTAATTAGTTGAAGTTCACACCATTTAACACTTTGGTACCTCCGTCCACTATCATTAACGTTTTTGTCAAATAATAGTCATGTGACAAGCATGAGGGTCATTTTTTAAGGGTATTTCAATCAATTAAACTATCAGACCTTTTTGAAATCAATTTTCATCAATTTTTAAAAAGGAAAACTAACGAAAAGTTCAAAAAAAAAAATTTTAACGAAAAACTTTTTTTAAATGTATAGTGAATAGTGACAGTTAAAGGTAAAAAAGTATTTTTTTGTTAAAAATGAACAATACCGGAAATGTTTTATTAAAACTCTATTTTTTAAAAGCCCTAAAGCCCTATTTTCTCTTTACTCAACTCTTATTACGTGTTTGCTTAAATGGAATTGTATTGAACCTATTTTCTCTTTTATTGTATTTACTAGCACAGATGCAATAAAAAAAAAAGTGTGAATTCCACATTAAAGTCTGTTATTCAATACTTGAAAACTCAAGGTTGGATCGATTAGGATGGCTAATTGATCCAATACCTATGACTTCATTCTCTTTCTGAATTTATAACTTTCCTCATTCTAAGTAAGTAAACATATTGTTATTTGAAATCAAATGCCCTAAAATAATAAAGAAACAATTGTAATTCATGCAGGTGTTTGTTGAGGTTCTGTGTCATTTTACATAGTCTAGCAATAAAAAGTTTGCAATGACAGACATGCATAAATGTTTGTTATTAAAAGCTTGAAAGAAAAGGTAATTTTAATAAATATCATGGGAACTATTCTATCTTTTTGCAACTAGTGGACCAATTAACAAAACAATTGTAAGTCATGCATATGCTTGTTCAACAAATGTTACTGCAAAATCAAGTAACAGTGGCATACATGCATAAATGACTTTGTGATTTAAAACATCTTTTTTTCAATCACTAAGACAATTTTCATTACAATAAAAAAAGTAGTACATGACCCAAAAAGGATCGATTAAACAACTACAAGGAAAGTAAAAGGCCCAAACAAAATGAGAGCAGCAACCCAAGATACAATGGAAGACCCACACAAGTTTAGGCTCGAAAGCAACAGAAACCAGACATAGAAAACCTTAATCTCCAACCGAAAAGACTACATCGCTGCCGCCGTCACATCCTCAGATGAAGCCAAACTCTGAACCACGATAGTAAACACCAGATCCAAGTCCCCTTCACGACCCCCTGCAAATATATACAAATAAAGTAACATATGGGAAGAGGGTGAGGCTAATGGGGTATGTAAAATACCCAACACTTGAACTCGATGGAGATCCTGAATGCCTGCTGAGGGGTGGAAGTGATGGAGGGAAGTGGATCTGATATCCAATTTCTGATCAAGGCTCGTTGATCCAAGCACATGGTGGGATGGGGATGAAGTATCACAGTTAGGGAGGAGGGAGGAATGGAAATAAAAGACAGAAAAGCAATAAAATCAAGCAAAAAAACGCCGGATAAGAGGCAAGAAGCCCCAGATAGTTGAGACTTAGCTAAAAAAACTGAGATTAAACTTAGGGGAGAACTGATAATTAAAAGGGAAGGGAGAAAACTGGAGAGGATGAGGGAATCATGAAGAGGGAGGAGCAGAGGAGATGAAGGGGAAGGAAAATAGGAAAAGTGCAAAGGAAGGAGAACCTGGGAAAACTCAGGAGGAAAAGAGAAAAGGGTGGAAAAGAAGAAAGGAAGAAAGGAAGGAAAGGATGAAGGGAGGATGCCTCTGGCACCTAAGCCAAAGCCTAGGGCCGTTGGCAAAGTTGCCGGGAGGTTTTCACATAGAGGATTTTAAAGAGAGAAAATGGGGGACTTTTTTCCAGGTGATTTAAAACATCTAAAAGGAAAAACTTTAGTAAGTATCACATGAATTGTTCTACCATTTCATAATTACCTCATGAACTAATGAAACAATTGTAATTCATGCAAGTGATTGTTCTGATTTTGTCATTCTACAAAATCAAGTAAAAATTATGCACTGACAAGTACGTATGAATGTAATTATGATTTAAAACTTAAAAAGAGGAAAATTAAATAAATGTCACATTAAATGTTCTACATTTAAATTTTTTAACATGAATTAACGAAACAATTGTAATTTATGTGGATGTTTGTGAGATCACACATCGTCCAGAGAAGTGGATCCTCTATGCCTTATATGTACATGCTCACCTCTATATAGCATGAGGCTGGAGCCAATCACTGACTAGAAGTGTGTCGACGAGGATGTCGGGCCCCTAAGGGGGGATGGATTGTGAGATCCGACATAGTCCAGGGGAGTGGATCCTCTATGCCTTATATGTACATGTCCACCTCTATATAGCACGAGACCTTTTAGGAGCTCACTGGCTTCGGGTTCCATCGGAATTCTGAAGTTAAGCAAGTTCGGGCAAAAGCATTCCCAGGATGGGTGACCCACTGGGAAGTTCTCATGTGAGTTCCCAGAAAAAAAAAATCGTGAGGGCGTGGTTAGGGTCCAAAGCAGACAATATCGTGCTACGATGGAGTCGGATCCGAGATGTGGTGGAGCGCGGGTCGAGATGTGACAGTGTTTGTCCAGGTTCTATCACTTTGCAAAATCAGGTGATGATCATGTAGTGGTTGGCATGCAAGAATGATTTTGTGATTCAAAACTTAAAATAAAGAAAGATTTCATAACATCATGTGAATTGTTTCACTGTTGTACAATTACCGTTTGAACTACATTTTTATTTATAATTAATTAAATGAACTTCATGTGTCTAACAAAAATGTTGCCTCTTTTATTAATAATAATGTAGTTCATATGGTAATTGCACAAAATGTGAAAATTTCAAGAATTATTTGTGCAAGTTTTTATTTTTTATTTTTTTACAAATGATGGCGTTATTGGATTAAACCATGGTGCGCATTATTGTTTTTCATCACTGCAGTATGATCATCTGCAGTGCAATTTTTTTCTTTAAAGGTATTTGTAATTCATCAATTGTTATCTAGGAAAATAATTCTAAAATAATGATTTTATTCATTTGGTAAGATCCCAACTAGGAAATTATAGTGTACTTTTGCTAAGTTAACTTAAAAATGGATATTTAAATTGGGAAGTGTTATTGACACTTCAAAAATCTCATTCTATACTCCTCAGAAGTGTATTTTTCTTTCCAAATATAGAAAGTTTGGAGTTTAAAATGAGATTTTTAGAATGTCAATAACAATTCCCTTTAAATTTAGAACAAGTGAACAGTGCACAAACCCAGTGTTTCAAAAACACTTTACAACGTGGCATCGTGGGCGTCAAAGAAGCCCCTCTTCACACTGAACGAAGGTAACCCAGTGGGTTTTTACAGAAGGAAGATGCTTTTCAATTGCAATTTGGTAGTTTCAAAGGAATAAAAGTTGAAGTTGCAAGGTGAAACTTATCCTCTGATTGCACTTGCGTCAGCAACTGAGTTCAAAGAAAATTAATATGAGAGGGAAAAGCTTGAGCTTGAAGTCAGCGTGCCCTATAAGCAGCAGAAAGGCTGGAAAAAAAAAAAAAAAGACTCTCAACTTAGCATACAAAAGACACTTTTTAAGTTCTGCAGCCTACTCATTTGTAGTTCAAACACATTTTCCATTGTAATTCTCTTTAAAGCTCTACTACATGGCTTTTTTTAATTTTTTTGTTGTTGTTGTTCAAATCTATTACATGGCTTGTAGTATAGATTTTGACTTTCTGTATAAGAGAAAGCCGATTTCAAGTATTCTTGGGAGTAATGGTCTTCACACTTTATTCTAGTCTATTTCTCTTTGGGCACAACTTCCAAGGAAAGGGATTGAGGTAGGCTTTACCTTTTATTGATTTGTTATTATTTCCCCTCCTCCTCCTCCTCCTCCTCCTCC
>JADOBS010301489.1:0-12195 GCA_015708375.1 Cydonia oblonga
CAACATAAAGAAAAAAAAAAAAAAAAGAGTCAACACTGAAGATTCCAAGCCAACAAGGTAAATTTGCTTTTCCACAAAGAATGCTCCTTAGATAACCAGATTGTAGAACTAATAGCTTCCTAAACACTGATGTTGTAGCAATAAAAATAGAATCTCCATTTTCACGAGGCCCGTTCTTGGGCATGAGAATTAGATACCTCCTTTAACCAGTTAGCCTACCCCCAATTTCTTGAATCCCCTCAACTAAGAGAGGAGAATTTGATTACTATTGCAGAATGGGCAAGTGAGTGGTGACCAGCAGAATCAAAATTAACAAAAGGGGGCATCAAATTTTGGTGTCCCCACAGTTCTTCAATATCATGCTAGCAAAGACCAAGATAGAGGAGATATAGATAAAACCTGTGAAGCCCATGCAGGAACCTTCATGCTAACTTCGAATACTGTAGCCCCACATGCAAATGACGCAGACTTTCGTGGTTCAGATAGAGGTGCTTTGGTTTCGTCATCTTTGGGCAATGCACGTACAAGTTGACTCTCTTCAATAATTTCATGCTTTATATGATTCTCTAAGAGCTGAAAGTAAACAGGTAACAAGGTGTAAAGTTGAACAGCTCCCAATAACAGAATTTTTCCACACAAGTCCTTTAGGATTACCTGATCATCAAAGCAAGTTTGAGCACTGCCCGACACAAGAAGTGATATGTGCGCAGAACTACAAGTTGATACATCACATCGCATAGTCACGACACCACGAGAAAAAGTCCCAGCCTGAAGAGGCGGTGGAGGAGCACTAAAAACATTAAAAAGCATTCATTCATTAATTTTATTCACTCTAGGGCATAACTGCTGAACAAGTCCACATGGGGGAAAAAATTTGAAAAGTACCGGGCAGTTTGAAAATTTAATGTAAAGCCGTTTCAAATACCAAAATGCAATAATATTTAAAACCTTTCTTATAAGGAACAAAACCATTAGAAAATGGCAACTAGTCTTCCAAACAAAGTCAACAGCATCACTTCTCCACATGAACAGTTAACATTTTAACCAAAGATGATGCAAACTACTATACTATTAAATAATTGCAAAACCCCAATCAAGCTCCGATAAAAGAGCATCCACTACCATATACATCAACTATATAAAGGATCCAACATACCTAAATTTTCCATGAAGCTTGCTCCCACGCATCTGGAGCAACATAAACAATAAAATGAAGAAAAATAAGAACTCCTTGCACCGTGATGATACTAAGGTTAGTATGTTAGTTTTTGTTTAATTTTTTGATAAACATAAATAGAAAATTGGGAAAGTTATGGAAGGCAGTACTAATTATCATTTCTTCAATAAGTTTAATCGGGAATAAGCACTTTCTGGAAGGGCAAGAAGAAAATATTCCCCTAATTAGAGCTATAGGAAAAGGAAACACAAATTGACTAGCCAAAATAACACTTACTTCAATGTTTAAGAGGGCATTGAGACCATCCTCCAAAGGTTCTAATAAGCTTCCATCCTGAAAATAATTCATTCCATAAGTCTATGGATGATTTGGTAGTATGTTCATTCCTGCCGGCTTTTGTGTGCATGTTTCCTAACTGAAGAATAAATATTTAAAACACCGGTAAAAAATAAATATAGGCAAGCTTACCAATGTGGACGGCTCGCCACAAACAAGAAACCTCAAGGTCACATCATCATCATGTATCTTTATAGCAGGGAGAGTACCCAAGGAACCTTCTTCATCTTCTTCCATGTCTGCCTCAGGAAGATCAACATTGATTTTTATACGGTCACCAAGAAGACATGGGCCCAGCTCCGCACTAGATTTATATATGTTAGCAGGAACGAGATGGTTGTTTTCTACACAGTAAAGCCTAAAGGAAGCATATGCAAGTTGGAAAGCATCCCATGTATGAGTTGATGAACTGCAATCAACAAAACTGCAATTGTCAAGCCTGTTTAGTGCTTGTACAGAATATAGGAGGGTAAGATGTCTAACTAACGATGTTCATGCATATTGCAGAGACAATCCATATAATCCAAATCAATAATGTTAGGTGTCTCTAGTGACGGTAACCAAACATTAACCAATTTCTATGAGTAACCAACATTACTCTTTGCAAACTGCAAATACATATACATGTGCACACCAAAATGTCATCTCTTCCCTTGTAACCAATCCAAGAAGCTAACACCCTTTATGCATGTGCTCAGATAAATGAATAGAAGAAGTACCTCTGTACCACTGAAAGTAAAGCATGTCGAAAGTGGCATGCAGCAAAGGAAGAAAATTCACTTCTCCAATATATCACATAAGGAATCCCCTGCAGATGAAACATCCGTACTCAACCACAATTTTCAACAAAACAATGTTACGCAAAATAATGGGATTGTTCAGACGAAAAAAAATAAATAAAAATGAACAGGATTCCAGTTCTGAAACAAAAGTACAACACCCAAACTAGCCATTTCTCACTAATCCCTTGGTAGTGAACTCCTGAGAGCATACTTAATAAGCCTTACTAAAATTACCTTTGAGTGAATGGCTGCTGCCAATGTTGCACCATATGGAACCTCCAAATAAACCTGCATATATGTATTATATGAAGTTGAGCCCCATGTCAAATAAACTTCAAGCATACAAAGAACAAACAGAAAAGAGCATAAAACAAAATAAAAAACAAAGAAACATCAACCATAATTGGGGAAAAAACTGCAAACAGATTTCGACCACAAGAAATCATGCAACGCACACTTTCCTCACACATCATATGGCATTTCCCAATTATGCACTCCTTGAGTTTTTCAATGTCTCTTGTCAAATGACTATGCCCGGAGTTAAAAAATCGCATGCCACCATAAATATATACAAATAAGAAAGCAATTCACCAACCACGTCCCATGAAATATATTTTCCTTAATTCATCAATGCAAGAATGGAATAGGGGCATAGATCATGTATAAAAACATGGGATTTTGCAAGTTCAAGAAATTTAATACATACAGTTGTAGGCAATGTGGCACCAAAGATCTCAGATATAGCTTCAGGAGTCGACAAGTCGACATCTTCCCAGAGAAGAGAACCAATTTCATTATTGCCAAGCTGTTCTCCTTGCAGGTATACAAGATTCGGCTTATATGACTCAAGCATTTTACATAACTCCTCTTTGGTTGGCTTGGTCAGAGTTTGAACCTGCATTTTAAAGTCACATAGAGGGCAAAATCAGAAACTATACCAAAACCAGGAATTCACCAAATAAGTTAAGAACAAGAAGATATTGGTAAGAAAAGCATGCGCAACACATTTGATATTTAATATTCAGAAGATAATGGTAACGAAAGATTTTCACCTCCAAACGCCCTGAGGAAACCAACTCCGGAAACGGGTATCTGAGTTTATCATCTGCCGTGTCCTTATTACGTTTCTCTTCAGAAATTTCTGCACAATTGACCACAAGCAGACTACAAGGGTGCTTTGAAGCTCCCTGAGAATGAAACATTATTTCCTGCAGGCTACCACACAGTTGGCAAAGCAAAGTAGCTCAAGCTCCTCACAGAAGATTTAAAACCCGAAAACCATTGAAATCCCCTACACTATAACACTGAAGCCAGGCCACCACTTGGACCATAGTTTGGATTCCAATCACACCAACCTGATCAAATTTCACCTTGTAGCTAGCATTCAAGGAAGCATAAGCAAAGCTACTAAGAGGGATCAAAATCCCTCCTCACAGAGCACTCTCAGAAACAAAGTTTCCCCAGAAAGCCAGCATAACAAGATCCTGGAACCCAAAACAATACAAAACCCTATCTCAGAAGAAAGAACCTACAATGGCAACTATGAGCAAAATTAACCAACCTTTGCCTACTGATTGAAGCAAACTTGGGGGAAAATACCTCGATTCCAACCCAAAAACTGTTGAAATTAGAAAAATTAGCCACGACCCAAATGAGAAAACGTGGGGAATCAACGAACCTGATAAAGAACAATGGAAAAATCACAAAATCTCACCGACCCAGACGAGGAAATTGAAGAACTCGGAACAACCCAGATGAGGAATTTTGAAGAACCGACGACCCAAGTGAGTCCTTTAGCTTCTACAATCACATAAAGGCACAAAATAGACGAGTAAAGTATGAAAAGAGAACCCTAGGCCCGTAAAATCCAAATCCCCAAAAAGAAATTCGTATAAAAAAACAACCCCAACTTCTATTAGGATTAATTTATTTATCTGTTTCTATCTATCGTAATCTAATTCACCAAAAATAAAATCAAAATTCTCAGAGTCACCAAAAATTTTAATAAAAATTTAAAAGTAATTAATATTCGCATTTGTTAAATAAGGTGGGTGTGTCAGAAATATGCATTCAAAACCTCATAAAGGTCAAACCCAAGAGAAAACATTGAAACCAATTAAAAGTCCTTTTGACGAACTTGACAAAGCAACAACCTTTGATTGGAACCCATTGTGTTTAGTGTAACATTAAATCCAAAGACTGTAACTTTCGACGAAATCGAACAGTAAATTTTCATGTCCCAGTGGGATTTCGTGGACTTTTTGTGTCATTACCCACAAAGATTCGGAATTTGGGGAGGTACAGGTAACAACAAACAACAATGTTTTTTGACGTGGTCGCGCATGCTCCAAAAGATAATCAAAGAAAAGCCCAGGATTTCTTTACTATATTTGTTTTTCTTTTGTTGTTTTGTATTGGATTTAATTTAATTCCTGTTGGATTCCTGCTGTGTTGGGTTTTGATCAAGGTTTGTCTTCGTAATTCTTAATGTTTCTTTTGATTCCTTAACGTTGATTGGGCGGATGAGGGGCTGATGTTATTTGACCGACCGGAGCTTTGCTCGATCGAGCTGTCATCCAATTCCCAGTCTCCACGAGCATCTCGCTCCCTGAGCCATCCTGAATTCGAGCTAGCATGCACCCAGAAATATATCAAACAAGGAAGAAAATATTGGTTTCGAGTCAGTCGGTCTCTGTTTTGAAAAGAAAGAAGAAGGGAGAAGAAAAGAAGTCAAATCTTTTATGCTTTCTGTAATTGTGGATATAATATTGGGAAAAATACTAGATGGATTACGTACTTACAAGTCACAACTATATCACATATTTGTGTTATTTTTTTAATAAAAGTAGAATCCAATAGTATGTGTAGCTATCATCTCTATTAAAAAGATTGTACAAAAAATATGTGGTTAGAGTAACGTTAATTACATGATAGCCCACCAATATATTAGAGATTTATCCATGTAATTAGACAACATTAAGATGAAACCACTAATTAAGCCACAAAAGACAGAACAACAAGACAGGAAGGGCAAATCCCAGGAAAAGCTTTGGACCAAAATTAACATTAGCTCCAAGATTTAAAATAAAAGAGCAAAGAAAGTTGGAAAGGCCGGCCCGTAGATAGATCAACACAATCATCTCACCAAACCAACTCAAAATATCCTTAATGCTGTTTTCATTTGTTTTTTTAAAGAGTTACGGTGTTCATTGATGCAAAAATTCATACGAGAAAATAAATTGCAATGTGGTCTCATTAAAATCTTGTCAGTACTTTTTAGTGATATTGTTGCAGTGGAGAATTAAACGCAAGAATTCGGGTACGGCAGTATTTATGTTAGGAGTTTCAAAGTGTCAAAGATGGCAAAGCAAAATAAGGAAAAGATGAATAACATATTAATATGTTATTGGCTAGTGTACTTTTACCTAATATATTATTGTAAATCTTCTATAATATATTAATATGCACGCTAAAAGCACTAATCTTGAGAAGCTAATGAAACGAAGCAAAAGATGTATAACGAATGGCAGCAACAAGCAAAGATCTTCGGCTCTCTCTGCACGCCTTGTACAATCCAATATGGAGTAGGGTTTTGTGCTAGAATTGTGTATGAGATTGGGACCTAAGCCTTATATTTACAAGTGAGAGTATTAGTTTTTTTGCTCATAAAAAAAGCCTGCCACTACATATCTTTAGCACCTCGAGAATCCATAACTTGATACGATAGATATTGTTTTACTTCACCGTCCAGGAATCCGGAATCATCAAATATTACAATTATATAGCTGATTAAACTAATGCAGAAATCCAAGCTTGGTGAAGTTGAAGTGTTCGTCGTTTCAGGCCTAGTCGCTTACCCAACACAGATTTGATCACCTTTGCCTTCATAAAAAATTTCAATATTTTCATTGCAGTCCTGCATTTTTTAGCAACCCTTATTACAATTATTAATGAATCATTTATCATTATGAGTGTACATATCATTGATTGACTTTCGTTCAGCGCTTAATTAAAAGATTGGAGTCCAAGATTAATAACTTTTATATTGGTTCTTCAATCTGACCAACACATACGTCTTCGAGATCACAAAGCTTAACCATATTCTTGTAATTTTCAGGATCAAGAGTAGAAAACTGATGCAGCCATAAATTGGATATAGACATATAGTGAAGTAAGACTACAAAAAACATAACCATTTTTTTTATTGTACAATGGGCGATTACTCCATAAAACAAAGACCAAAAGGACGTCATATATCGATCCTACGCAGGTTTTAATAAGGACTATCATACAGACATGACACCACTTTGACAAACAGAATTGATGGATTCCACTACAATAAGAGTTTTCCATTTATCATAATAGACAAGAAAAGAAAGATACAAGGTAAGAAAGCGAAGTGATATTTATCTCAAAACAGAAAGGGATACAAATCAAAATTAATCTCATGATAATTGTAATAATAATTCCTCTTTATTTTCCTTTTTTTTTCGGTTACAAAATTAATCTCTATCTTTAACTACATACAATCCAATTAACGACTCGTTCCATTAATTTTTCTCCTGCTTTGCTGCTTTGCAGTGTTAATTAACAAGAGCAAGAAAGATCAAAATTATAAAATAAAAAAATTAAACTATATATAGGGCTAAAGTGCAAATATCTTTCTGTGATGTGTGGTTTTCTCTTGTTGTAGATGTACATCTTCGAAGACGGTAGTGTTGCGAGAGGCCGCGCCACGCCTACTGGTGTTAGTATTACTACTCTTAGGAGTGCTGCAACGATATAGGCCACGCCTATAAGATTTTAGCATTTGCTTGGTAGAAGCCTCTAATTCTCTCCTGTCATCAATAACAATCTGCCTGTTCCTGCACTTTATACTGCAAAAACCTAGATCACCTCTGCATTCAAAAATTAGAGTCGCAAACTGTATCAGTAATTTGATATCATAACCTTTATTAATATAAAGTAAAATTATCTTATGCTGGTAACAATATTATATATATGACCAGCAACTAAGGGTGTGCATAACATAATTTAAATATTAGATTTTTTTTTATTTAAAGAATAATAATTTACAAAAAATAATTTCTACACCCCATTCTTCTCCCTATTTATTTTTTATTTTTGGATCAAATTAAGGGAGAGAAACAAATAAGAGAGTGCAGAAGGAGAAAAATGATAAGTAGAAATCTTTTCTGTTATTATTTCAGTTACCTGTACATGTAGACCTCTTCATCAAGGCTTAATCCCTTTTTGCATAAATGACATGTTTTAAGAAAGCAAGAGAAATTCTCAAGGGAGCTGCAGGTTGTGGATTGGCTCAGTCTTAAAGCAGATTTCTCAATGATATTTGACTTATTTCTTTGTGAGATCTGTACAAGGATTCCCAACCCAACAGCCACTGAGCTGCTATGGCTGGTTTTATCACTGATGCCCAGCTCATGGGCAGCTGGCTCAATCAAGTTGCAGGGGCTCTTGAACTTGGAAACCATCGTTTGTGGGGGTGGGGGTGGAGTTAGAGAAGAGAAGGGAGGAAAACTGAAGAGGGCTGTGAAGTTTATAAGGTTGAGAAAATAGATATTTATAAAAGCACCATACAACTGATACAATACTTCTGTCCACACAGAAGATATATAATATTCATATATAACCAAAAAAATATACAGACACATGTAGCTGTTTTGCATTTGTTAATGGGATTCTGCTGCTATCTCATGAGCCACGTGCTGCACTTTTGCTTGCTCTATGATCTCATCTTTTACCGCGTCTGCATTGCCTTGTAGGGTTTAAAACAATTGTTAAAGTTAAGAAATGAGGTGTTTGAGTTGTGGAGTTGAAATATTGTCTCGCATTGATCACCATTAAAAGGCTCAATCATTTTATAAGGTTTTATCCTTATTAAAAAGTGATTGGAGTGATAAACTTTGAAAAGTAAAATTAAGCTCAACCTTGGAATTGAGTTTTGAGGTATATTAATTAATTGATAAAGATAGGCCTTAAGGCTCAGGCTCTAATAATTAAATTTTTTAATTAACTTCGAATTAATTATTTTTTATATCAACAAACTGAAGTGATGGAAGTATGCCAGAGAGCAAAGCACCCATCTGAGAAGATGTTTCCCAACAGATGCATCTCATTCTCATACCTATTGCGAACAGACATAAACCTATTATATATACATTCATCTGCATGGCATTTAGAACACAGAAAAATAAAATTCATCTTCTACAATCCCAAACATTCTTACTGAGAGAACTACAAAGAAATTCGTTAGAAGTCAAGTTTTCTGGTGCTGAAATTTTGACTTAGATCGTTGAATCTTGGTTAAGCAGACGTTTGTAGAACTACAAACACTGAGTAGGGACGAAATTTCTAGTTCAAGGACATTGTTGTACGTAAGCCTCGATCTTCAAGTTTGTTTGTTTAATATTATTTCGTTTTGTTCATACTCTGTTAAATTATTTATTCGTATTTATTATTTATTAGTATATATAAATTTATCACAGATTATTGATATATCTTCAACAGGTGCAACATGAGAAAAACGTGATAATTGTGAAATAAAATGTGTGAATGAGTACCCTTTTTAATAAATTGTTTCCCCTTTCCTTGGCCCCCTTATTATGAAGTAGATCGACAATTCCACTCAATAAATTTAAAAATAAAATAATAATGATAGTTTGTTTGGAAAAGTGATGTTAGAGAGACTATTTTTTTACTATATTTAGTAAATTATATGTGTATCAAATGTCATATTATGTGGTTTACAAAATATAATGTAAAAAATTAGTCTCATTATGAATAAGCAATCCAAATTATCAAAAGTTCTCATTTCATTATATAATAATCATTTAGTGGTTAGTACTACGATTTAGTGATAGTTCTCTTCACTTGTAAATAAAAATTCTTAAATTCAAATCTTATGAATTGCGAGTTCGGAACTAATTTATTCTTCAATCCTTATTGGTGTTAATATATCGATAAAAATATATATTATAATATTGGTATATAAGAAGAAACACAAATTGTTAACAGAGAGAAAAGTAAAAAGTAGCAACAATAAGGAAAGGAAAGCCTTTTTTTTTTTTGCTAGCTGGGAGTATATATAAATAACTAGGATTGGCAGATTGATATTGAATTTAAATATCAAATATTTTTAAATTAATGGTTCATGCTGTAGTTAAGAATTTGTTTGTACTGCTTCTGTTTCTTTGTGGTTGTGACTATGTCGGCAGAATGGCAGGTATGTTTGCTCCCTTCCTCTCTTCTATATGTTTGGCCTTTGGGACTTGACAGAGGTGCACTGAAAATGGCAAGTCCTAGATACACTCATGTAGTGAGGTTTTATCCAAAAATACAAATAAAAAATTTTGATACATTTTGAGTGTGTTGCGATCACTTCTTTTAGGAGTGGTTCAAACTTGAAACCCGAGAAGTATCAGTAGGCTAGTTAAGAACTTATTGGTAATGCTCCTAATATACCTAATTAACTTTTAATTAGTTACTTTGTGTGCTTTAACGGTATCCAAAAGGACAGCCTAGCACCACCGCCAATTACTTTTGTGGAACACGGCAACTACGATTTCGAAAGAAGGCAAGAAAATGAAAACACCGCCTAGCACCATTGTCTAGACGGCCATCTTGGAGCGTCTAGGAGCGTCTAGGTGCCCCTAGGCGGGTGCCTAACACCTCCCTACTTTTCTCCACCGATAGGCACCTAATTAGAACGGTACCTCACCGACCAACACTTAGGCCGATTTTTAGAACAATGGTATTACTTGAGACATAATTTATAAAAAGAACATCCGCAAGTTACGCACATTTTCTTATGATGAGAGTAACCTTATGTATTGCTCACTTGAGGTCCTATAAATGAGGCTTGTGAGGATTTCTTCTATAGGACCCTCAGATTAATTTAATAGCAGAACGACATGTGAGCTAAACCATATCACTTGAAATGAAAGAGAGAGATTGTGATCATATTATAGTTGCCTTTATTTTTTTAAACCCCTTTCGTTGCTTTCTTTGTATTCTCCGCGCCGCACCCAAGTAAAAAAAAATTTATTTTCCTTGCCTTCTTCTGGGATAAAGCTGTTGTGAGGCAACTATCGGGGTGGTACAGCACGTCGGCTGGCAGGGGGCATGAGCCGATGAGGTGTTGTGGCAGGGACCACTGCTTGGGCTGCTCAATTTGGCTAAAGCCAAGGGTAGCTATACGGTTAGGGCCGCGAATTGAGGCGTTGTGGTGCAGTGCTACGCGAGCCGCATAGCTCATGTCCTTTGGGCTCTTGGATCTGACGCTGGCCAGGCTGACGATTGAGAGAAACCATGAGGTCGCGGACCTTATGGGCTGCTAAAATGTTGGGCAAACATGCATCCTGCCTACTGGTCTGAGAGAAAAAATGAGTAAAAAACCAACATGGGTTGAGCTCCACTGCTGAGTACCGTAAATGGCATTGGCTGCATAGTCCTATTTGTCGGGAGAAAAGTGGGTTGCTCTCGAAATAGGAGATAGAAAGGATCAAGGTGTATGCATTGGCTCGTATGATCGTTGTCGTGGAGCCTACTATGAATAAAGGTGGAAATAAGATATTTTCCCACCTGTTTAAGAGATGCCAGTTGAGAAAAAACTGAAGACTTCCTTCTCTACTTGTGAGTGTCTGCCTGCTGCCAAGAGGCTTGTGATTAACTTGACTTCTTCCAATGGGAAGAAAAATAAGGCTGCTAGATCTGAGCCTACGATGCCTAACATGCCGAAAATAGCTAGTACGATTGCCGATAAGATTGGTCAACGTAGAAGTTCGGTCATGTCCCATGCCGAAGGCTGTACCAAGACGTCTGTTGGGAGTTAAGTTCAGTTCACTTTTGGAGAGGCTTGATACTATGAAGAGGGATAAGGTGGACTTTGCTCCTAAAATGGCGCCAAGGCTTATTCCTCTTGCTGCTAAAACTGGTTCACCTGCTGAGAAAGAGAAGATTGCTCGAGTGGGCAGTTGTGAGAAATCCACCAAGCCTGTTTCTGGGGTGGCTGCTTAGATTTGTGCCATCTTGAAACCAGATCTGCTTGAAGACATGAACGCGTGTGCCAAGCTTATTGATGGCGTTAGAGGGGTTGTTTGCCCAAGTTCCTTTGCGAAGCATGCAACCGAATATAGGAGGACTATCACTATTTTTTAAACTGAACACTGACTATTTTATAAACTGAACACTAAAGGGTTCAAAATTTGAAACTCTCTTCCCATTATCATATGAATCACTGGCAATAATATTTATATTCTTACAAAGTTAGAATAATGATTTTCACATTCCTATTTGTTCTTTAACATTTCTTCAAACAATTTATTTGATTTTCCTTTAATTTATTCAAAACAAAATTAACAACAAAAGCGTAAATGAAAGATCAGAAAAGTAGCAGAAAAGCAGCAGAAAAGCTAATGTGCTTTTATTGAGGATCATAATCTAATATTTTTTATTTTTAGGTTTTAGCTGGTTAGGTGGTTAGGGTTATAATTAATAAAGGATTCCATAATTTGAACATGGGGTGATGATGAGAGGCTACCCCACATGTAGGGCTAAGTTGTAGTCATGTATTGATGCCAGCGATATATTTTTTTTAAGAAAAACTAACAAAAAGGGCTTCAAATTTTTGAATTTTAACCAAAAATCATATACAAACTTTATTTAATGAAAATGACAAGAAAAAAAAAACAATCCAACCCAACCGCCTATAAGCACGCGCCAACCAATTCAATTGTCAAATCAAGCCTCTGTTGTGACTGTGAGCAGATAGAACTGATAAGAAGACTAACATGCAGTGCAAAATAAGTAGTGGGAGTAGTACAATGAATGATGAGATGGAATGGATGGATGAAATAAATTACTTTTAAAACATTTCATTGG
>JADOBS010301490.1:0-12196 GCA_015708375.1 Cydonia oblonga
AAATAAAAAAAAAATAAAAAAAAAAAAAAAAAAAAAAAAAAGAAGAAACGGAACGATGAAGAGAATCATTTTTATTAGACATGCAAGTTCTTGTTTGGTAGTGCTTTTCAAATGTTAAAATCATTTTTCGAATAATCAAAACCATGGAAACGTTTAGTAGATAGGCTAGCTTAAAAGTGTTTATACTGATTATAAAAATATTTTTAGTGGTTTAAGGAGAAACACACCTTCTTCCAGGGGCTAGATCGTTCAAAAGTGATTTTAAAAAGACTGAAATCACTAGATCGTTTGGAAGTGGCTTTAAAATAATTGAAATCACTTTTGGTAAAAGTGCTTTTGGGTTTGAAAAGTATTTGAACTGTACTTTGGAAGAAGCACTTCAAGTGTTTGTTTTATTTTATTTTATTTTATTTATTTATTTTGGGGGGGAGGGGGGGGAGGGGGATTCCCTTGCATATTTACTAAGGGCTAGTTTGATATTATTGTGCTTTAAAAATAAAAATTAAAATGAAATAAAATAAAACTACTTCTACTGTACTGTGAGAATAAAGAGCTGAAAAATAAAGTTGTTTAATGTTTGGTAAGCTTTTTATTTTTATTTTTTGTAAAAGTGTTTTTAACAAAAGAAAAATATAGTGTCTGAGTGTTTGTTATACTTTTTTTTTATATGAATTGATGTGAATATGTTAAATGACTAAAAAAGATATGTCATTTAATAGGGTAAATTACATAGTAACCCCTCAGGTTTGAGGTATATTACAACCCCATACAATGTCTTTAAAACATTTCACTTTCATACATCATGTACCATTTTATTTTAAAATAATAACTCCGTTACATTTTCCATCCATTGATCCGTTAAGTGCTGACGTGGTTGCCACATTTGTGCCACGTGGCTGCCAAATGTATGCCACATGGCAAAAAAAATATATTACAATAATTGTTCAAGAGAATAATGTAACAGCAATGATTGTAAAATATGTGGAAGTATACTTGCCATTTGAAAATTTCATTAAATGGGCACTGATCACCATGCTTTAAAAAAAAAAAAAACTTTTGTTTAGAAGCATGGTAGATTCTGTTTATGCTTTTCTATGTTTTTCTACTGTCATTGACAACAGTTTTAAAAATAAAAACATTATTCTTTTTTTTGTTTTACTAAACACATTTGATCCAAATTAATGAATAAGCCTTTATTTTTTAAAGCACCACAATCCCAAACGTTTTCAGTCATTTTAAAATTACTTCTAATCATACTAACAAAAGTGCTTCTTATAAAAGTATTATGAGCAAAAGTATTTTTGAAAAGGTTATTACTAAATGGGCCCTTCTATTCATTTTCGACTAATGTTAGAAGATAACTAATCTAGTAACCGCCGCAAGCTTCATTTTTTAAAATACTTTAAAATCAAATCCTAATTGAACACAAGTGGAATTTTATAGACTACTTTAAAAACTTGAATGTATACACTTAGATTTCGTAGTTTTATAAACGTCTTAAAAAACTTAATTGAATGCCCATGAACTTCTATAGGTTCATTTAAAGCCTTAATTGAGTACCCCATGATTTGTAGACTCTTTTAAAATCCTTTAAACTCCTAATTGAAACATTACTTTATATTTCTTTGGAGAAGGTACAAATCTAAACCCTTAAACATTTCATTAAAAAGTCAGTAGCTTCATTGTCAAAAGAAAAAAAAAAAGTTTTAAATTTAAATTTGAAAGCCTATGTAGCATTTTGACATCTTTTAAAGTTTTGTTCTTCTACCGATATATCAAATTAAATTATTATTTTATTACATTATAGAATAAATAATTAAATAAAAATTTAATAAAGAACATTTAATTTATTATTAAATTGACACCCCATTCACCTTCCTTAATTACAAAACAAGAAAGATGTAGGATAATTGCACAGGTCAACTCAACATTAATTATAATAAATGATTAAACTAATATAAAAATTGATAAAAGACATTTAATAATATTAAAAAAAAAACATTTGAAGGTGCTATCTAATTTGACAGCAATCCCCTTTGCTACCAATCTATGTCATCGCCACATAGGAATTGATACTTCGGTTGGAGAATGCTAGTGTGTTTTTTTTTACTAATATATCTGATATGGACATTTTAACATCTCCTTTAAAGGTGGTCTTAGTACCGTTAAACCCCGAAAAATAAATAGTCTTCGGACAAGAAAATCTATTAATTTAGCATAATTTAAATAATTGATAAATTATTAATTTATAAATTTACCGCTTAATTAATAACTTACTAATTTATCAAGGTATTCATTATAGAAAATTATAGCAATGGTCCTTCAATTTTAACTCAATTGTAGCAATGGTCGCTCAATTTTAACCCAATTGTAGCAATGGTCCCTCAACTAAAAATTCATGATCATTAGTCCCTTAGCTCATCCAAATGTGCGGCTATGGTCATTTTCGTCAATTTCGTTAGAATTTCGTCAAAATGAGTCATGTTGGAAGAACTACTGCTCCAATTGAGTTAAAGTTGAGGGATCATTACTCCAATTGGGCAAAAGTTGATGGACTATTTCTCCAATTGGATTAAAGTTGAGAGACCATTCCTACAATTTTTCTCATTTGATTTTCCAAATTTGCCCCTTGATTCAGCCTCACGTGCATGACACATGACTTGTTTTGACAAAAGTTCTAACGAAGTTGAGAAAAATAATCATAGTTGCACGTTTTGATAAGTTAAGAGACCAATGATCATGAATTTTTAGTTGAGAGACCATTGCTTCAATTGAGTTAAAGTTGAGGTACCATTGCACATTGTATTAGTTTCTCATTCTATGAACTAACAACCAAGTAAAATTTATGAATCTATTTACTTTTCCTAAAAATAGGTTGTACATTGTTCAATGCACTACATTATTCCATTTTGTGAACATGTAACCAAGCAAAAACTCTATTTAAAATAAACAAAAGCCTTAGTAACACAACACAACATACATATAACATGACTTCTCATATCAAAGGTGTAAAGTAATCAACAATGAATGATGAAATGCGTAAAGCATTCTGCGAGTAGAACAAAGATAATCCAGGTAACCTTGTAGTCGAATCATAAGCACTATGTATCAAAATTAGAAATTATTAATTTATATATTATGTGGACCGATATGAATTATTTTTTGTAATGTTGATCTCATAAATTTAGTGAATTATTAATTTAACACGTTATCCATAAATTGGTACCGGCCAAACATATTGTTTAACTGAGGTTATTAATTTATTGGGTATTAAATTATCGAGGTTCTATTGTAGTTGAAATCAGTGTTCTAAAAATCACCTCGCCTGCATGCATTTGCAACTGCTCTGCATCATATCTCGCATCGAAAATTTAGACACGGGTCTTTTGAAGATTGAGAAATTAAAGAGGCTTTTGAGGGGATTAAGACTATTTTCTTAACCACCATGTCCTCGACTCCGAATTAGCAATATCAGCCATGGTTGCTTGCTAAAAGGTTTCTGGAAAGAAAGATCTAGGTTCTTGTGTTATGGGGTCATGGGCAGATGAGAAAATAAAGTAGGAAGAGAGAGAGTTTGTTTTTATTTGATTTTACCACGTCTGTGTTATCTTTCAAATTTAATCCCGAAATATCAGAGTAATGAAAAACCATATATAACAAAAGGAAAATACTATTTTTCCAACGAAATTTGAAGCTGTCAAGTAGTGGAGAAAAGCTAGAAGCAAAACAAGAAATCACACTAGAAGAATCACTTTCAAACCAGCTATTATTTTTAGAGGTAGATTTTTTTGCTAAATTATTGTGTCATACCAATTTTGTGCCAATCAGTAATGGTACGGTATTGTACCGTACTGAAATTTTATAATACGGTATTAGTAGTGGATACCACTACCACGATATTACCGTACCATACCAAAAATATAATATAATATATAATTATATAACACATACTTATAATATATATTCAATAATTTGAAAATAAAACCTATAGACTACTCTCTCATTTCTTTCAGCCGTGCTATACTCTCTCTCTCTCTCATTTCATCAGCCGTTTTGTTGAACACTTCTGGTCAAAAAATTTCATTCATCTCATGGAACCAACGGAAGATATGCTTCAATTTTACAAAGAAATGGAAGAAGTGGAAGCAAGTAAAATATGCTTTAATTTTTTTAGTAAATTTGTTATTAAATGGTTTTCAACTTTAATTCTTCTTGCTACTAAGGCTTGACAGAAGCTCAATCTTCTACAAGTTCAATGCTTCCTCCAAAAGCTTCGACATCTCAAGCTTGAAGAATTGATCAATGAATTTTACTTTTTGAAGTTTAATTCCAATTTTCATTTGGTTTGAAACTTTATCTTCTATTTGGATTGTTAACTTCTATTTGTTTTGGTTCGTAACTATTTGAATTGTAAGCTTACTTTTCATCATGAATCTTGATGCATAATTTGAATTATTGTGTGTATTGTGAATGATGAATAATAGATGAATTTAGGCTTACAATATATGAGATAAAGGTACAAAAAGAAGTTTTGCCATTGAATTGGATTAAAAAAATAAAAAAAATTTGGCCCAAAACAAAGTGCAATTACCATTGCTATATATGTCAACCGAACTATTTAGCAATACCAAAACTCGGTACTCCGAAAATTTGGTACAATAATGATAATAGATTTTGCCAAATCGAAAGTTTGGTACTGTAATTGATACATAAATTTTGGTATGGTAACTGTACCGAACCCACCCCTAATTATGCCAACCTCACAAACTCCAAGGCAAGAACAATAACACAAAGCTCTGCCCATGATGGCCGAGTTATGAAAGAAAAAAAAAACCCCCCCCAAGACATTAACCCAAAGAATCACAGAAAAAACCACCACAATTAGCCCTTTTTAGTTCAAGGTTTGGAGGGGAAAATGAATCACAACTTGCTTATTGCATGTTTGGTAAGATCAAGTTGGGAAAAAAATGTAATAAATATTTGGGAAAGAGAGGGTATAAACAAACCCTCCAACCCTCTTGGGTTTGCTTCACCTCTTTTTTCTTTTCCAACATTTATTACAAAACTTTAGGAAATATGATCCTCGTTAAATATTGGAATGCCACTTATGTGAAGGATTATTATTAGTACCCTAAAAAATGTTTGAATGCACTTCACACAAAAGTTTCTTATTAAATGACTTATATACTTTTCTATGAAATAACTATTTCAGCCCCATAAAATTTTAAAAAGAATATTATTTTAGGAATACATTCAAAATCATGTTCAACGCGTATTCTATTTTTGTTCATTGGAATTCCACTTCATTCTGTTTTTGAATGATAGAGACATAGTAGTGCTAAATGTTATATATAGGGGATTTCTTTTGCTTTGGGCGACATCGTTTCTTTACTGAGTTGAGAATGATCTTTCTTTTTAGAAAGTGCAGCTTGAATTGAGTGTTGAGTTTATTTTGGCGTGAATTATTTGGGATGCCCACGATTGTTTATTCTCCTACCTTGTGCATTGTGCATGTCCCTCACATGAAAAATACGAAAAATTAGTTCTCGACCATTTACGTAAATTGACTTTGGATCCCTGTATTTCTTGTCGAGAAGTTAAAAGCATATTTCTGAGCTTTATCAAAATTTAATGTTGATTTTGTTACTAAAGATCTAGATGTATTTATAAGATGGTCGTTATATTATTAAATTGCTATTACAAGAGTAATTCCCAAATTTCCTAAATGTATCATGTCACTTCGGATTGATTTTGAGCACACAACTTCTCAAACCCTGCCATAATCTTTATACATTTTATTCTTTCTTCTTGGTAGATGCATTTTTATCACACCCATCACCATGATCAGTTTGGTTGAGGTTAATTTTCCAACCAACAAGTAATTGTGTACACATAGATGGATCATCCATCAAAATTGGGATTCAAGTTGATTTGTTTTAAGTGCTTATTTACCACATTCTAGCATATTGTCATTTTGATGAGACAATTATTCTCGCTGTTAAGGGGAGAAAGACAATTTAAAGAACGTCGTGAATAAGCATTGATACATCCGTTGTTGTCTCATTAATGACGTAGATTAATCTGTTAAGGGGATAAATGACAGTTTAAAGAATGTGCAGACTGCATACCAACCACTTGAAAATTGATCTCTTGAAGCAATTTTTTAAAGTAAGAAAATGCCATGAAATTCTTATCAAAGATTTTAAATGAAGAGGCCTAAAGCTCAATGTATTAAGGGTACAAGTCAGCAATACATTTAGAAATATAGTTAGCAAGTTTATTAGTATTTGGTTAGAGTTGTTAGGCTTACTAGTATAAAAAATATATATAAAATAAAATAAAAATAAAAATTATGTGTGTAACCTTCATTCTATCAGTTAATACAAGTCATATATTTCTCTCTCTAAACTTTCTCTCTAAAATCTCTGTGTTCATCCATCTGTGATGATTGTTCTTCTTGATTTTCCCTTCAATTCTCAAACATTACAATGTAGTTAACATGGTATCAGAGCCACCAGTCTCACGCCATGGATTCTGGTGGTTTCGTTTTTCATTAGTTTCATCGTTTTCTATTTTTATTTTCTATTAAGATTTTCAATAGAAATTCTGTCGATTTTTTCGGTGCTTCAACGATCGTCCTGTAACTTATTGGTTGATTTTTCTTCTAGGCTATGAACAGAGATTGTCGGTGATATCTGGATCGTCAAAATTGTTTCTTCAGGCCAAAGAGAAGTGGCAATTTGTTTTCTTTTCGATTCTTGAAGTTTCGGTTCTTGATTTCAGGAATTTTTCAGATCTTAATCGAGTTCTTGATACAAAGCCATTTTTTTTTGGATCCAATGGAATCCCTTCATGTCAATCGGCGAGAGTCTGGAGTAGAGGTCGTCGTGCCTACATATCAAAGCCAAGTGCAGTTGACTCGGTCCTTCTCCGTCCTGAATATCGAAGCCAAGTGCTCCGCCATGGCTGTCTTCGATTATGTTATGGTTGTCAATTAATGGGTGAAGGAAGGAAGCTTAAGACCTTTGTGTAGTCTAAGTGTTTGACGAAATGCCCGGCTCATATATCAACCGAATGACTTCATGCCCACACCAACAAACTAGTTGTTTTACATAATACTAAAAGAATCATAAGAAATTCAGATGAAGTGGTTGTAGGTTAAGTTTTTCAGCCACTTCATCTGAATTTCTTATGATTCTTTTAGTATTATGTAAATCAACTAGTTTGTTGGTGTGGGGATGAAGTCATTCAGTTGATACGTTGAGTATTAAAGAGCTCAGAGCCATCTTTCTTGTGAGTCTTTTCTAGGCTATTCTGTAACATTTGGGTTCAAGATTGGTCATTGCTTCAAGATTAGTGTTTGTGATGGCCTCCATTTGATTTGCTAAGTTTTTTAGAATCATATATTGTGCAATCTATATGATGTCCAGTTCTTGTTTCTTTGCTTCATTGATATTTTGCAAGTTTATTGGGTTTGATTTTTCTACAACTCTTGATATATTTGGAGAAATGGGTGTGAATGCTTGCATTCTGGCATGTACAATTTTGTGGTTGTTCAGATTATGGTTTGTGCCAAAATTGAGAAGTGTAATGTCTGGGAACTTCTTTCCCTCTCTCATGTAGTCTTCCAAAACTATCCGGGAAAGCCAAGTCAAGAAAAGTAGTTTGATTGTTGCCAACCTTTGTGAAAAGCAAATCACCAGGGTGTGACTTCTACTTGCGACTGTCAGTTTGAATGTGAGGACCAATTACCACCACATTATCTGGGAGCTTATTAAGTCTCGCTTTGAATGCGGAAAATGAATCAGAAGTTCCTACCAGGGACTTCTCAGCATCTTTCATGAACAAAATGAAAGGGAACTTCTGCTCTCATTTATTACAGCCTCAAACAATGTGTTATAAGTAACTTGGTTAGAAATGTAGTTAGCAATTTTGTTAGTATTTGGTTAGAGTTGTTAGACTTACTAGTATAAAAAAAAATAAAAAATAAAAAACTCTGTGTGTAACCTTCATTCTATTAGTTAATACAAGTCTTATATTTCTCTCTCTAAACTCTCTCTCTAAAATCTCTGTGCTCATCTCTCTGTGATGATGATTTTCCCTTCAATTCCCAAACATTACAATGTAGTTAACACAATGTACTCGATACCAATGTATTGTATTCTAGATAAGTTTGGTATGAATTGTCTCAATGAGTATTCTTATTAGTTCAAACTAAAGTTATATTATTGCAATATACTCTTGAAAGAGTTCACATTTTTGTAGGAGTACTAAAGCCCTATGATGCGATTTGTATATATATGGCTTATATTCGTCATGGAACTTAAAATCCTCCTAGTTTATTTCAAATACTATATTTTCCTTTTGTATATATTTATTCTTTGCATGACTACAAAAGGTTATTGTCAACTTCCGATAAAATCTACACTACTAAATTAAACGGTTTGCGCGATGAGGGAGATTTTGTCGCGCAAATCAATATTAGGTCGCACAAAAACTATGGCGACCAGAAAATCGTCGCACGTATCTCGTTGCGCAAAGATTGTGAAAAAGACATTGCACGACGAACAATTTCAAACTCATCGCGCAAAAAAAAAATTGCACGACGCTTTACTACTCGTCGCGCTAAAGTTATACGAACGAAGGTTTTTGTCGTACGATATAAAAGGGTACATGTGCGCTTTGTGACTAGTTCATCTCGAAAAGTTTGTGCGACGAAAAATGTAAGAGGTGCGTGGTAATGCACGACGAAGTTATAAGACGCGCTTAATTTTGCGCGACGCGCAAGTGTAATTTTTATTATAAATAAATAAATAGAATAAAGGAAAATTAAAAAAAAAAATTCATACTAATGACAAAAAAAAAGCAAATTAATGAATAAAAAAATATTTTTATTTATAATATAAATAAAAATGTACGTACAAATATAAAGTTTTAAAAGAAAACGGGAACAAAACTATGAAAAAAAGCGGAAAAATCTATAGGAATGTCATTCAAAGGATCTCGAAGGATCTTGTTGCTAGTTGGGGACGGGGTCGAAGGTCGACGAGCCTGATTATCGTGCTTGCTCGATGTGGAAGGGCTGTGAGGGCAATGGTGCAGAAAAACCAGGGATATGTATTTTGGAGGAACTGAGGGCTTGTACAAGCATCGACATTTGAGACTTGTACGATGCCAGCTCACTCCTCAAGCCAGCGACTTCTTGCGTTGAAGCCGTAACCTGGCCCTTTAACTGGGAGGATGACGAGGCTCCACTCTCCCGCCGCCTGGCATTTCCTATCCCCCAACAATAAGTCCTTGGCCTCCGACCGAAAGTCTAGTCCAAGTCTCTATCACGATGTGAAAGCCTGCATCCTCAGGGGGATCCACAGACTCAATTGGTGTGTCGGAAGGAAGCTGGGTGGCGGACTCTTGAAGCACCGACTGACTTTTCTCCACCATAGTAGCATGTGAAAAAAAAACATGGATTATTAATAGAAAACAATTTGAAATAATTAGTATAAATGTTGAATGCATAAGAAATTACTTACATGAAGGGACTCGGTCAACTCATCCCTAGGCCGAACATAAACATCAGCAAAGACGCCGATCTTTGGAAATTTTGAACCTTCCTGAAATCGAAAAAGATAAGGAAAATGTTAGTAAGAAAAAAAATTATTAGCGATATTTTAAAATTGGAAATGAAAGATGTAATATACACCTTCTGTCGTGCCTCCATCCTATAGGAGAAAAGCCTCGAACCCGAATGGTGGAGAAGAGTCTTCTTCTCCTAATTGATCTTGTTCGCCTTCGCCTTCTTCTATTATACAAAAAATAAACGTATTAGTTGTAATACTTAAAGAAAATTTAAAAAATAATAATAAACATTAGTAAAAATTAAAAAAAGTAAAATGACAGAAGTCGTAATTAAAAACGCACCACATAGCCCGGCTCCTGAAAATGACTGCAAAGCCAAGCCCAACTATCTTGTCGGTCCTCCAACTACTTCAGACAACCCTCCTCGAGAGCGACCTACGGATCATCAAATTGCTGGAAACATTGGTGCATGTCACTCTTCCACTGCTTGTAGCATTCGGAGAAGAGCCAATTGAAGTACGCGAACATGTCCTCGTCCATGTTCTCCAAATTGTAGTTTGTCTGCAATGTAGCAAATATTTTGAAAGTATTAGTAATAAAAGACAGTAATAAATATAAATATATAAATTTTATATGAAAATCATTAAAAATGAGACGCTACTTACAGACAATTGGTTGCGCACCGTGTTCTTCGTCTCCTCCAGCATTGCCTTCCAAGACTTCCACCGCATAGGGCAAAAGGTCTGCACAACATGCCCAATGTCTTGAGCCAATGCACTATGCTGCTCCACCATTGGTGCTGCATGATGTCCCTTATCGTATCCAATTGGGATACGACCGTTGGTCACCCAGGTGACCTTCGCCGTCTTCAATTGCCGACAAGGTCCCCCGGGTGTATTTCTTCACTGCAAAGAGATGAAAAAAAAAATCATTAACCCAAAACTAATAAAAAATCCTACTAAAAATTCGGCATAACCTCCCCTATAATTAAAACATTTCCCAAAACCCTGAAAATAACATAAACAATATATGTATCTAACACAATGATCACAACAGTTTAATAAAAGGTTCGGAACGATGACAATTTTTTAATCCTTACATGACATAACTTAACAAATTGAACCTGAAATAACAAAATTGATTAGTTAACATTCGCATACATTTTCTTCCTCTATTTCTCCTGAAAGTTACTTATTGAGCATCACAGCTACTTCTCTGTTTGAGGCCATTATTTCCTTTCTCCTAATTAGAACATGTTTCCACTTCAAGCGTTTTCAAATACCACAACAAACATCTAAAAATGGTGACAACTGCCATCCAAGACGGACAATTTTCGAGCTTGTATACACAGGCTCTCGACATTGCTGGCAACAAGCTTGGCAAAGAATTCTAAGCTGTTGTAGCAAACAATTCCATATAACCTCATCCACATTGACATTTGTAAGACTCTGATAGTCACAACCGAAACTTCTACGACTCTAAAAACTTTGCTTCATGATAATTATCAACGTTTTCATTTCCCAGTTAAACATTTTCGCCATTTTCTCAACATCAAATCTCTTCCACAACACTACCTTTTCAATTCCGTGAGAAACCCATTTCAGTAACTAATAAATGACACATAAATTAACAAACAAAATTGCAAAAACATAAAAATTAACAAACAAAATTCCAAAATACACACAATTTTCGATTTCATGATAAAACCCATTTCTGAAAGCGAAGAAATTGCAAACAAAAAAAAAAGAGAAAACAATGAAAACCTTTGAATCCTTACATGACATGACATAACAAATTGAACCTAAAATAACAACTCAGTTAACATGGGAATGAGGGAGTGAATTAGGATTGTATACCTGCCCGTGTACCTGTGGCGTCGGTTGTGGATCCCGATGGCAACATCTAGTCCATAGTGTGGGGGCGCCAGTGAGTAAATCGGGCGCTAACAGGCATCGCCACCGAAGAAGTCGACGATGCCTGCGCCTATGGGACTGGAGGACCAACTGGGTCACCTGGATTGACCAGCCTATGGTCCATCTCTGCCGGAGCATGGCGGTAGTAGTAGGTGTAATCGTTGGACTAGGTGTAGCCGTTAGACTAGGTGTAGAAGTCATCGCCCTCCGAGTTCTAATGAGGTGTGACATCTACAAAATTGGAAATCAATTTGTTTTGTACACAAAGATTTAACTTACCGTACACATGCTAATAATTTGAACTTAAATTTAAATTGAAATTTTAAAACCCTAATTCTAAACCCAATTCAAGTTTGGCAGAAACAAAACTTAAAATTTATATACTATACACAAACTAATCAATTCAGATAGGATATTGGCCCAGCAATTATAACTTATAAGAAGAAGCTAGCATAAAGGACATCCTTACAAGTTTACTACCTAAAACCAAACAAATGTGAGGTGCCTTGGATATCCGTACTACCGTATGTTTAAATAAAGACCTCACAACAAACTAATAATGTGAGAGAAAGCATATCATTATTTACTAGTAAAATCCAGATTTGCTTATATCATGTGGGTTCCCATATCTTTGAATAATAATAATAATAATAATAATAATAATAATAATAATAATAATAATAATAATAATAATAATAATAATAATA
>JADOBS010301491.1:0-12198 GCA_015708375.1 Cydonia oblonga
ACAGTTTTAGAGAGAGAGAGAGAGAGAGAGAGAGAGAGAGAGAGAGAGAGAGAGAGAATTGTATCTTGTATATTCATCATCATCATTTTACATCAGTACATAGATATATATAGACAAGGTTTTCCTTAGTCACTAAGTAAGCTAACTATCAATAACAAACTTAACCAACTTAGGCACCTTAATCTATGTACACTTGTCATCATTTGAAAACAACTAATACATCTTTACATCCCCCCGCAATCTTATGCTTGGATGAACCAAGCATCAGATTGGAACAATCACATTGAAACAAAGGTGCAACAAGGCCCTTAGTGAGAATATTTGCAAACTATTCTTTAGAAGACACATGATAAACATTCAAATCTCCTCGAATCACCCTTTCCTTGACAAAGTGATAATCTATCTCAATGTGCTTCACTCGAGAATGAAAGACAGGATTGGAAGACAAAGCAATTGTTGCAATATTATCACAGTAGATCATTGGTGTAGTGGACATAGAAACATGAAGATCACACAGTAATTGCCTAATCCATGCCAATTCTGCAGCTGCAATAGCTAAGGCTTTATATTCTGCCTCAGTTGAAGATGTTGATATTGTGTGTTGCTTCTTAGAGGCCCAAGAAATTGGACTAGAACCAAAGTAAACAATATGACCAGAAGTTGATCTTCGATCATTAGGATCACCTGCCCAATCTGCATCACTGTATACTTGCAGATGCAATTTTCCAGGTTTCAAGCTAAAACCATAGTCTATTGTGCCACTAAGATACCTAAGAATCCTCTTAACTGCAACAACATGAAAATTCATAGGATTGTGCATAAACTGACAACATTGGTTCACTAAGAATGCTATGTCTGGCCTTGTAAAAGTTAAATACTGCAAGGCACCAACAATGCTTCTATATTGCTCTGGACTGTGATATGGAGTGCCATCATCCTTGAGGAGTCTGTGATATGGCAACAAAGGTATAGGACAAGGCTTTGAATCTTTTAAGTCAATTTTATTTAACAAATCCTTGATATATTTTGACTGAGAGACATACAAGCCAGTAGACTGATAAGTGATTTGTAACCCCAAAAAATAGTGTAACTGTCCCAAATCCTTCATATCAAATTCCTTGGTTAACTCCACAACAGTATCAATGATCATCTAAGAAGAACTGCCTGTAAGGATGATATCATCCACATAAAGTAACAGTACATCAGTACCAGCAGCACTATGTTTGAAAAACAAGAAAGGATATGCAAAAGATGACTTAAAACCTAGACCATGCAAATAACTTGTAAACTTTTCATTCCAAGCTCTGGGAGCTTGCTTCAAACCATATCGTGATTTATTAAGCTTGCAAACATACTAAGAGGGACGACTAAAGCTGTGAAAACTTAAAGGTTGTGCCATATACACTTATTCATTTAAGTTACCATGCATAAATACATTCTTAACATCTAATTACCTTAAAGACCAATTGATTTGTGCTGCTAAAGCTAAAATCAACCTCACATTGGTGGGTTTAACTACATGACTGAAAGTCTCACTGTAATCAATGTCTTCCTCTTGATTATACCCTTTGGCAACCAATTTAGCTTTTTGTCTAGCTATAGATCCATCAGGGTTTCTTTTGATCCTATTTACCCATTTGCAGTCAACCAAATTCTTCCCAGAGGGTAAAAGAACTAAGCTCCAAGTCTCCTGAGCATGAAGAGCATCTATCTCTTTTTGCATAGCTACTTGCCACTCAAGAAATTTACTAGCAGACTTGTAGGAAGTAGGTTCAATTGCATTTGCACGTGATTAAACAGTTGTTGAGAACACTTTCTTCTTAGAAATCCTACTTTTGGACCTAGTTTGCATGGGATGCAAACTAACTGAAGGTATTGAAAAGACAACAAATAGATTTTCTGGTTGAAAATCCGGATCAACAAGGATTGGAAACTGTGTAGATACTTGAGATTCTGGCTCATAAGGTAGAATAGGAGTAGAGGAATCCAAAGACTCTGAGGCACTAGAAGGAAGAGAATGGAACAACTTCGTGGCACTAGTGGTTATTGAATTTGAAGACTCTGAGGCTGTAGGGGATAAAACATGTAAAGAAGATAGTTGAGGAGGAATAACTTTGTTTTATGAAGTAACTAATGGAGGTAATGTATGTGGAGCAGTGACAGATACCATGTGCTGAGATGAAATGTTATGAGGTGCAGTGGATGAATGCTGAAGATTTGAAAAAGGAAAATCAAATTCATCGAATAGAATATGTCTGAAGACAATGATCTTGCCAGTATGAGGATTTAGACACAAGTACCCTTTATATTGGCCTACATATCCTCTAAATACATACTGAGTTGTTTTAGGTTGCAACTTATTAGTATTGTATGGTTTTAAAATTGGATAGCATGCACAACCAAAGATTTTAAGATGAGAAATATGAGGAGAGTTACCAAACAAGCATTGATATGGTGATGACATGTGCAAGGTTTGACAGGGCATGCAATTTATGAGATACACAGAAACAGCACATGCATGAAACCAATACTTAGAAGGCATTGAAGCATTTTGTAAAAGTGTAACAGTTGTTTCAAGAATATGTCTATGCTTTCTTTCTGCAAGACCATTTTGCTCAGGGGTATAAGGGCATGACTTTTGATGAACCATATCCTTATTAAGCAAAAATTGTTTGAACTTTTAATTGAAGTATTGACCTCCTCCATCACTTTGAAATACTTTGATATTTGTAGAAAATCGAGTATTCAAAAACTGGTAAAAGTGAACAAAAATACTGAACACTTCACTTTTATTTATCAATGGAAAGATCCAGGTAAACCTGGTACATTCATCCACAAAAGTAACATAGTATTTGTAACCTTCAACTGAAACAATAGGTGAAGGCCCTCAAACATCACTATGTATAACCTCCAAGGGTTTTACATTTTTATTTGCAGGAAAAACAAAAGGGGGTTTTGTAAACTTGCCCTCTAAACATGATTTACAAACAGAAGACAGATGAGAAATAGGCATAGGTATATTGGATTGTTTCAACATTGCAGATGTCACAATGTTGGAGAGGTGTCTTAGCCTATGGCGCCACAACATTATTTTGACTTGATTGCTAAGAAAACATGATTGTGTTGCAGGTAATGCAGATGATTGTTGTGCTTGATTTATGAGATGATGTGGAATATAGAAGGGAATGGGGTACAAGCCAGCTCTACACAGCCCCTGGAGAAGGATTCTCCCTGTGACCTTGTCCTAGATCCAATAAGAGAATTCATCACATATAAATATGCATTTGTTATCCTTACATAGTCTATAAATGGATAATAAATGCTGAGATATATGGGAAACATGCAGAATTTTCTTCAGTTCAAAAGCATATTTAGGTGTTCTTAATGTACTGGAACCAATATGAGAGATGTGCAAACCTGAACCACTAGCTGTGGTTACTGTATCTGTGCCAGAAAATGGGGTTGGTAGATTGAGATTTGCCAAATCATAAGTCACATGGGAAGTTGCTCCTATATCTGTCACCCAAAATTGCTCATGTGGTGCAGATGGTTGAAAGGTAGTATGCATAACAGAGAGATTAGGAGATGGAGACATTCCTTGATATGAAAAATCAGCTATGTGATAACATTGCAAAGCAATGTGTCCAAATTTCCAGCAAATTTGGCATTGTGGTTTGGAGGATTTAGTAGAGAAAGATGAGTGTCCCTGAAAACAGTAAGCTACAATGTGCCCTCGTTTGTTACAAATTTGACAAGTGGGAATCACTACTACAAAAGTAGCTTATTATGTCGGTGGCTGGTGTCGGTTTTATATAATATATTGGCGGATAAGACATTTCCAACACCCTTTTTACATGGTGTCGGAATTACTGTCGGGTATAACAGACATAGATGTTAATGTCTCTTATAACTGACATAGCTTTTAATCTTTTTAAATGGTGGTGTCGCTTAAAAAGAAAAATCGTGTCAATGAGAAGAATCGTGTCCCTTCTACCCGACACTAATAATAATTTTTAAATATTGTAAAACCCGGTGTCGGTTGTAGCCGACACTAACAATTATTTTTTAATATTTTAAACCCAATATTGGTCGGTTCCCATTACTTCACGTGACTTTCTTTCTCTCTCTTTCTCTCTCTTACACACACATCAGTTCCCTCATATGGGTTTCTTTCTTTCTCTCTCTCTAATACACATGCCTCATTTCTCTCACTTTTTTTCTTTCTTTCTTTTTTTTAACCGATTCTTCTTCACCCCCTTTTTTCCGTCTCTCTCTGTACCCACCCACTCAACCTTCTTTCATCCCCTTATCTCTCTCTTTCCTATTCTCTCTCTTTTTCCTCGACTTTTCCATTTCCCATCCTTTCATCTTATTCTCTTCTAAAAAACCACAAATCAAAACACTGCAAACATCCCCCTTTATTCTCCACCACACATCTCCCTTTAGCCTACAACCTGCCAGGTTTTATTCCTTCCTCTATCTCTCCACTGCACATCTCCCTTTATCCCACCAACGCACTTCTCCGTTTCCACTCACAGAGCTTCTGGATCTGCTACGGACACCAAGCCAAGCCTAGTTCTGCATAATGGGTTCCACCACTGTTCATCGCGTACCCCCAACTTGCTCTTGAGCTCTCGACTTGGTAAGCCTCCATACTACTCTCTTTTATTTCAGTTTCCGTTTTCTAGCTTGGTTTCGAGCTTGCATGTAAACTTAGAACCCACATTGTGGTTGAAAAAATGAATGTCGGTTTTGTTCATTTCGATGCGAAGAATATGAGAAATTAGTGTGATTTGGAGATCTTTGTGCTTAGATTGGAAAATGTAGGAAAACATAAATGACTTTTCGAATTTTGAGGAAATAACAATTCGTTTTCCCTCCTAAATGAATCGTTTTCATTTCCCCAAAAACTTAGAGAGAATGGAAGCCACGGAAGGCACCAAGGGTGCCATTGGAAGAAGAGGCGGATAGAGGAAGAAGTCGGTGTCCAAGTCAGTTAAAACCGGCCTCCAATTCCCTATCAGCCATATTGCTCATTTCCTCGAAAAGGGACTCTATGCCCAACGTACCGGTACTAGCGCTCCCATTTACCTCGCCTCGGTCCTCAAATACCTCGCCGCCGAGGTAATTTCCCGACCAATATTTCTCAGATCTAAACATTTCCCGCTTATATATATCTTTTACTTTGCTAATTATTATTAATAACTGAGATATATATTTTTTTATTATTAAAAATTTGTGGTGTTTTTTATGGGCGACATTATATTGGTTATTTTATTTATCTAGGTGTCAGTTAGGATCGACACCAGTCTGCTCCATCAACAGCCTTTGTCAATCTTGATGTCATTTTTAATTGATGTTACTACCCTTCTTTATTTTATACTCCTTTCTTCTTCGTGGCAGATTAAAGGGACTAACTGACATCAAAAGCCTTTCGTGAAGCTAGCATTGATGTCGGTTTCCCTATCCGACATTGCATGATTTGATGTCGAATTTTACCAAAAATCTGACATTAATTAAGATTTAGTGTCGGTTTTTGCATCGCCAGTGATAGCCTCTTTTGTAGTAGTGAATATCATAACCATGATCAAGACATGTAGACACATGATGCTTTCCTGGACCAAGAATCCCTGCACTTGAATTTGAGAAACTAGTATTATTTATGTTGTTGAAACTGTAATTATTTCTGCCTCTTCCTCTACCTCTTTAAGAAAAACTATATCCACCATTATAGTTAGAAGAGCGACCATTATAATTGCCAGTGTTGTTTGATCCACTAGCATTATGATTTTGTGACTGAGATTGAGTGGATTCTTCTCTAAGCATCAGAGCATTTCCTTTGTCTTTCCTGTCATTTGCTTTCATGGCTGATACAAAGGTGTCATTCACAAAGATATTTTCAACAATAGCTTATTCTGCCAATAGTTGGGATCTAAAATCCTTTAGTGAGATCACATTATCTCTTCCCCTTATAAATGTTTGAAAGGTATTGTATTCAGCAGGAAAACCTTTAAGTGCCAAAATAACAATGTCATCATCTTCAAAAATTACTCTTGCTGCTGAGAGATGATCTTTAACATCTTTGATCCTTTGAAGATACTGAGAGACAGAATCATAACCTTTCTTTATATTCTACAACTCAGTTTTCAATTGAAAAATGATGGCTTTTGTAACCGTAGATCTTTCTAATTAGTCCACATATCATGAGAATTGAGACAACCAATGATACAAGACATGGTTGTTGGAAACAGTGTAGCAATGAGTAGCTGCATGAGATCATGATCATGCATTTTTCAAATCTGAAAGTCCTCAGTTTTAACACCTTCAGCATCATAATCATCTTTAAATCTTGTAGGACATGTTCGAGTGCCATCAACAAAGTCGAAAATACCATGACCTTCAAGAAGCAAACGAATTTGATAGTTCCACACAAGATAATTTGTATCATCAAGCTTCACAGTAATAGAATTACATACACTCGGAATGAGATTTGTAATAGAAGACTGTACAATTTGTAATTGTGCTGCAGTCACCATGTTTGCAAAGAAAAGTATGCGAAGATTCAAGACCTCGTGAAAGAATCATATAATTAGGGTTTCAGAGAGAAAATTGGGCAGAATTACTCAAAGAATTCAACTCAGAGACAAATTTGGAAGACGAAAACTGATATCAATTCAAAAACTTTTAGTCACGCAATTGATCGAATAGTTGGTGAGCACAATCTTACAGAAACGTTACAGATGAACTTAGTAAAGAAGAGAAGTCACAATTCAATGAAGAAAGAGATGAGACCAGAAGATCACACCAAAACATACAGATCAAGAAGACGGAAGCAAGAAGCAGCGCATGATCGGAAGACCTCCAGCACTTGGGAAGATACCATATTGGATTACAGAGAGATGCTTGTTTTCCATACAAGTTCTTGATAGAGAGAGATGTTAGATACTTGACCTTTGTAATTAACTTAGTTACCTGTTTGGATCCTTATAATCAGGATGTAATTAGGATAGATATTATTTGGTGTTTCTTTCCGTGTAAATCAATCTTGTACAATATATATTTCCCTCCTTGGTGAGAAGAATAACATCAGAAAATTAAACCCCAATTAAAATAAGCCTTAATTAGCATGGTATCAAAGCAGTGATCCTAGGATTTCTACTATGCCCGTTCCCTCAAGCAAACTCGGCCCTCCCATGGAGAACCTACCACCACTTCACGGTGGAAACAATTTCATCCTAATCGATCCTACCCCTATACTAAACACTACAACCCTAAACACTACTAACCTAACTGACCCTACCATGAATCCTCCTCCCGTTTCGAGTTTTTCTGACATGCCTTCAAAGTCCTCAGGTAACTCTGGTTATGATTTTAATATGAATAATTGTGATACTCAATCCGGTTGGATCATTGACTCTGGTGCCACATACCATATAACCTATGATCCCACTGATTTAGCTTGTGATACTGTTCCACTTTGATGAAATATTACTAATGCTAATGGTGTCACCTCACCGATAACTGGCGCTGGCACTGTACGCCTCACGCCTACCCTATCTTTGCCGCATGCACTACTTGTACCTTCACTAAAGCATAAATTGATGTCTCTTGGCCAAACTATTGAGTAATTGAACTGTTGTGTACTATTGTATCCAAAGTTTTGTCTTATTCAGGATATTCTCATGAAGGAGATAATTGGTCGTGGTACTAAGAGGGGGGATCTCTATTTTGTGGACGATGTTAGTACAAGATGGGTCAATCTTGCCCAAGGAGCCGTTGATCACAAACGGCGTTATATATGGTTATGGCATCATCGTTTGGGTCATCCGTCTTTCAGTTATTTGCAGCATATGTTTCCGGATTTATTTGTTCTTTGTTGGTTGTTCAGTTTCAGACTTTAAATGTGACACTTGCGTACTTGCCAAGAGTCACCTTGTTTCTTATCCGTTGAATTTTAATAAAAGTGATATTCCTTTTGGTCTTGTTCATTCGGATGTTTGGGGACCATCTCCGATTACTACTTCATCTAGTATTAGGTGGTTTATAACGTTCATAGATGATTGCACACGGATGACATGGTTATACCTTCTTAAGCATAAAAGTGATGTATTTATGGCGTTTAAGACATTCCACACCATGGTCCAGACATAGTTTTCTACTAAATTCGGATTTTACGTTCTAATAATGGTGGTGAATATGTTAATAATGATTTTACACATTATTTAACTAATCATGGAATCCTCCACGAGACTACTTGTCCTCAGATTCCTCAATAGAATAGGGTGGCTGAGCACAAAAATCGTCATCTATTAGAAACGGCTCGATCGCTATTGATTAGGGTGAATGTTCCCCGCTCCTCTTGGGATGTTGCTCTTCAAACTGTCACTTACCTTATCAACCGCATGCCATCCAAAGTATTGAATTTTCTTACACCTTTGTAAGTTCTTGCTATATTCGTGCATCTACCGTCCGTTTTGGTGCTCCCATTGTGAGTTTTTGGATGTGTGGCCTTTGTTCATCTACATAAAAATCAACGAACAAAACTTGATCCATGTGCTATCCATTGTGTTTTCATGGGGTATGGACTACATCAGAAAGGGTATCGTTGCTACCACCTTCCTTCACGTTGGGTGTATACTACTATGGATGTTACTTTCTCCAAGTCTGAGATGTATTACTCTTCAGCTTCTTCCGACCCTTCATGACGAGCAGGTTTGGACCATGGCTGCTACCATTGATCTTCCGCTGCTACTATTAGCCGAGCCAGTAGCCGAGCCCGCAGTGGCTTTGCTGCCAACCCAGCCAACAGAATCAGCATCACTGCCCACAGAACCAGTGGCAGGCACATCAGTGCCTTTCTCACCCACGGCAACAATACTGTCACTTTCCAATCTTGAGACTTATACTGATATTACTCTCTTCTTGTCTCAAAATATAGTACCACCAGATGACCATACTCTAGAGAATATTCTTGATGTAAGATCTACTATCCCTATTGATGTATCCGATGTTTCAAATTATCAATTACCTTTCAGGCACAACCGGGGAAAGCCACCCAATCGATATTCACCGGAAACAACGAAAGGCTCTAAATATCTCATTGCCAACTATGTGTCATCACATAGATTATCAGAACCCGACAAAGCTTTTGTACAACAAATATCCAATGATATCACACCAAGTTCATTAAAGGAGGCACTATCTGATGATCGATGGACTAAGGCAATGAAGGAAGAAATGGATGCACTTTAGAAAAGTCAAACATGGGATTTAGTTTCGCTACCCTGAGGAAAAAAAAGAGTGGGATGTGGATGGGTGTACACCATCAAGTACAAAGCTGATGGGTAGATTGAACGATACAAAGCACAATTGGTGGCCAAGGGATACACTCAGACGTATGGTGTTGATTATACAGAAATATTTGCTCTGATATCAAAGATTAATACGGTAAGAGTGTTACTATCGTTGGCGGCTAACTTGGATTGACCATTACAACAATTTGATGTGAAAAATGCTTTCTTACATTGTAATCTTAAAGAAGAAGTGTATATGGATATTCCACCTGGTGATACATCGGTTTCATAACCCGGAATGGTGTGTAAGTTGAACAAGGCATTGTATGGATTGAAACAATCACCTCATGCATGGTTTGGTAGGTTCCGAACGGCTATGAGGAAGTATAGGTTCAGGCAGAGCATTCCGATCATACACTTTTCTTGAAATGTCGAACGGGTAAATTGGCGGCACTTATTATTTATGTGGATGATATGATTGTTACGGGTGATGATACAGAGGAAATCTCAAGGCTGAAAGATTACTTAGCAACTAAGTTCGTGATGAAAGATCTTGGTGGATTGAAATATTTCTTGGGTATAGAAGTAGCTCGATCTAAACAGAGTATATTTCTATCTTAAAGAAAATATGTTCTTGACTTGTTAGCTAAAACCAGAATTCTTGATTGTAAACCGGTTGAAACCCATATAGTCCAAAATCACCATCTTGCCATGCACTCTGATCAAGTTCCCACTAACCGAGATCGTTATCAAAGGTTAGCTGGGAGGTTAATTTATTTATCTCATACCAAGCTTGATATTGCATAAGCCAAGAAGTGTTGTTAGTCAATTTATGCATTCCCTGAGTGATACGCATATGGGTGCGGTTGAATGCATTCTACGATACCTAAAGTCCTCCCTGGGTAGAGGCATCATGTTTTCCAAGAATGGTCATTGCCGGATAGAAGGTTATACCGATGCAGATTAGGCAGGGAGTATTACTGATCGACGGTCCACATCAGGTTACTTTACATTTGTGGGGGAAAATTTAGTGACTTGGCGGAGTAAGAAACAAATAGTGGTTGCTTTATCAAGTACAGAGGCGGAATACAGGGGCATGGCAAAATGAGTATGTGAATTATTATAGCTTCGGAGGTTACTCGCAGAACTTGGGTGTACTTTAATGTTGGCTTCGAATTTGTTTTGTGATAATAAAGCAGCGATTGATATCTCACACAACCCAATCCAGCATGATTGCACGAAACATGTGGAAGTTGACAGACACTTCATTAAGGAGAAGTTGGATGGGAATATTATTCAATTCCCGTTCGTAAAGTCAGAGGATCAATTAGCGGACATCTTAACTAAAGTTGTTGCCAGTCAAGCGTTCTACAACTCTCTCATCAAGTTGGGCATGAACACCATTTATGCACTAACTTGAGGGGGAGTGTTGGAGAGTTGACATTTGTAATTAACTTAGTTACCTGTTTGGGTCTTTGTAATCATGATGTAATTATGATAGATATTATTTGGTATTTCTTTCCTTGTAAATCAATCTTGTACAATATATATTTCCCTCCTTGGTGAGAAGAATAACATCAGAAAATTAAACCCCAAAATTAGCCCTAATTAGCAAGAGAGACATTTGAGAGAGAATAACAGTTTTAGGGAAGGAGGGAGAGAGAGAGAGAGAATTGTATCTTGTATATTCATCATCATCATTTTACATCAGTACATAGATATATATAGACAAGGTTTTCCTTAGTCACTAAGTAAGCTAATTGTCAATAACAAACTTAACCAACTTAGGCACCTTAATCTATGTACACTTGTCATCATCTGAAACAACTAATACATCTTTACAAAACCCACCCACCTACAAGAAAACTTAAGCAAAAGTACCACATTTTATACCTAGTTCACCCAAAGAAAATTTCCTAAGCACGCCATGTCTCTATGTCAAGCACAGTTTGAGGAATTAATGGTTGGTATGGAAGCATAATAGGTTCATGGCAAACCAACTAAAGCAAAGAATTTGCTTTAATGTGACAAAAGGAAAATAGATAAAGACACATTAAGGAATGCAAGGTTCTCATTAATTAGTAAAACAGATTTGGTAAATAAATTTGGTGATAACTTTGACGAGCCTAGCATTACTGAATAAGAATTAGCTATCAATACTATGACATATGAGCCTAGAGAATTTGGTAAACTGATTCGGTGAAGTTTGACACACGAGCTTAGAATTATTGCGCAAGTATTATATAAATCAACATAGTTACTGGAAATTGATGAGATATGTAAAGAGACATATGCATTCCTACTGAGAAATTTAAAAAGATAATGAACTAGGAACAAAAAGATAGTGATTAGGAGATCAGAAGGTACGTAGTTCTCTCATGCACTACATATATAAGGCAGTGGAAGCATCCACATATATAGAATAATAGTATATATAATTCTGGGGTATTGAAATTTGCCAATTTCTTTCTCCCTTTTTTTTTTTGGTTTTGTAATAATTTTCAGCCCTACATTGTGTGTTCATGTAGTCGTATCAAATCCCTAACCTTGTTCATGCATGTCATGTCAGAAGAATCCATGGATGTTATAGTCCTTATCAGAATTCGATTCATCAGACAAATAGCTATGTACATCATTAGTTCCCTAAAGGAAAGGAACAGGTTCATTCCCTAACTAGGCTTTCCTAATATGCAACCCTAGAAATATATGCCCCTCCATTGATTTAAACACTGCCTATTTCTTGATAGAGACCCGATTCTCCTGCCACTAGTTGGTGTCTCAATTGTGTTGTGGCTGAATTAACCATTGGTCTCCATCATGAGCAGGTTTATTTTGGATGTGTATTGCCATAATGCAAATTAAACGTCTCTATCAGAGCAAAAAGATTGAGAAAAACTTAGGGAGG
>JADOBS010301492.1:0-12198 GCA_015708375.1 Cydonia oblonga
ATATATATATATATATATATGTGTGTGTATGTGGAAGAGAATCACTATTAGTTTTCCTTAGGCTTAATCATTCATTTTCATTTAAACATACTAAACTCTAAAAGATTTACTAGCATTAGTTATTCATGCATATATGAGCGACTTTTTTGTACTTTAAATGTTGTAAGCATTTGAGGTTGCAAAACCGTGCGTACATAAGCGGTTGAATTTAAGTCATCAATTGGTACGTGACATGCTGTGTAACTGATCATATTTTCTAATAATGTACACACGGGCTGGCTTTGAGGGAGTGCAGGTGGTGCACCCGTACAAGACTCCAGATTTTGAACGTCCCGAATTTTTTAAGGTAAATATATTATATATAGAGGTATATGTACCCATATCAGTGGTTTGAAGTAATAAAACACTTTACATGTTAATATTAGAATCTTAATTAGTTAGATTTCCATTTGGACATGGTGTGGATCCAGATATATACAGCATAATATTGTATTATTTATAGGATTTATATTCAAGTTAAGAACAAAACCAACCTGATAAACCTCTTTCTGTCAGAGACAAAGGCACAATGCACATGGATGATTTACCCAGGAATTCCATTGAAAAGACCACAATATTTCTTTCTTTATCTCGACAAACGGTTTCGGCACTCTTTCATAATTTTATATCAAACACGATAACTTCAACCTTGTGATAATATTAATTATATCATTATTCCTTAATCCATTGAGATTATGAAAATAAGTATGCATGTACCATACAACTTGGCAGCGAGAAATGTTTTGGTATTCCCACAATGTTATTCTAATCGTTGGATTAGTTTACTTAATTTATTGCTTATTGTTGACGGTTCTCGTTGAAATTGAAAAAGGACAAAAATTCTAAATTTAAAAATGTTTTGGTTTAGGACAAAAGCTGCTGTATTAGAAACATTTGATTCTCTTTGATGCAATGTATCTGGTTTGCTTATACGTGTGTAAGTGAATGACTATGTATTTGTTTTTGTTCTTTAATCTTCACTTTGTGGTTTCGGTATCTTCATTAGTTGATCTTTTAATTTTATATTGTTATTAAGATTTATGTTGTTCAGACTAAAAAGGATCTAACATTGTAGCTTAGGATCTTGCTAATCGATGAAAGTCTTGAGCGCAAAATTTATCTATTAGCCGTTCGTATTTAATAACAAACACAGATAAAACACGATACATATTTGTGTTGAATTTAATACTTGATTATAACTTGTTCATTTTGGTTATCATACGCTTGTTGTATGTGAATAGGCTAACTGAGCTTGATTATAACTTGTTCATTATGGTGATTGTACCTCTATTGTATTTGAACAGGCTATCTGAGTTTTCAAATTTGACTAGCTGGTCTAAGTTTTGTCAATATTTGAGAGACAACGGACTAGCGAGTCCATTATTGATCATACTGCTGTGGTTTTCAACTTGTATTTTGATGTTTGAACAATAGGTATAAAGATACATTTTATCACAAAAAAAGAAGAAGATAAAACTAATGAAAATGGCTTGAAAACTTTAAGTTTTAACGATAAGAACAAAATAAAGGGTAAAGTAAATAGTACCATGTTTGAATTTTTAGTTGTAAAAATTTGAATTTTCGTTAAAATGAACAATATCGCGAGTTTTTCGTTAAAATTCCAAAAAAAAAAACCTCGGTATATTTACAACTTGAACACTCAATATGTGTCGTCTTTAATTTTGTCAAATTGCCAATATTGGACTGCAGATGGTCAAGATTGAGCGTTGCTTTTGCATGAATAGTTTTTGTAGTTTTTAAATGAAGCAAATCTTGTACGTAATTTTACCAAATTAAAAATAAAAACCTTGTATGTAAGGATATAATATCCGAAAATATTTTTTTCCATCACTTTTAAATAAGATGATGATCGCTAACCTATTTATTATCATTGAATAATTTTAACCTTTGTGATCTATATGGTTTAGAAGCATGCATGCATGTTCAATGGCTAATAGAGAATGATACAAAGCTATTGGCAATGCCGCAATGGTCCTATGGACAATGCTATGCAGCCGCATTTTAGGGGTATTATCGTATTTGCAGTCGATTAACTTTGAAGAATGGTCCTAAAAAGTTCAGACCACCACCCACTTTACCTCCTAACTGGTAACGACTTTACCTGTCGACCAAATCATGTTCATCCGGAGGAAAAATTAAAATATATACAAAAGAAAACACTTTCGTCACTCTTTTGTTTCTTGGGGAAAAAGAAATCACTGTCACCCTTTATCTTCATAATTAGACGGTGTCGTTTGCCACTTGATGAGTCCATATTATACCACATATTTTATCCTATTTTTAGTATTAATTTATTAGTTATTTTGGTAGAACTTTAATACTTTGTTATGTATTTTCTATATAGGACATTCGACTTCCTCTTAAGTAAAAAGTGATAAAACAGATGAATTTTGGAGTGATTCCATGAAGGATGTTCGTGAGTCTTTTAAGATAATTGAGTCAAAATTTCAAATTTTTCTACCAAACCGTTTGACCATGGCGATGAAATTAAGGCCCAGTGTGCAGCTTTCCCAGTTTGACGTTTTAGACGTTTTGGGTATTTTGAAGGTCAAAATGACATATTTGGAGGAAAATTCCTTTTGAGAATTTGTTAGGGACGTCTCAAGCTTTAAAAGAGACCTTTTGAAACCAAATCGAAGTTGATTTGGTCAGTCAAAAGTCTAATTTTCTGAAAAGTCTAAATTTCAATTCAAATAGAAAACCTTTTTATTTCCTAGTTATCTTATTCTATTATGTTTCCTAGTTTTTAGAAGACATTTTCTAGGTAGGATTTTATTTTGTAGTAGTATAAATAAGGCTTTTTAGCCATTAGGGAGGGTACACATCAATTTGGAAAACTTAGGCTTTGACGATTTGTATTTCAAGTTGTTTTCTATCTTTTTTCTCTTTCAATAAAATTTATTTTGTTTTATGGTTGTTCATAACTAATTTCCATTTGCTAGGACGATGCCTTGAGCCTTAGCATGAATATGTAGTTTTTTATTTAATTGGTTATGATTATGCATGCATGCTTTGAATTATTAATCCCTGTGTTTAAACTGTTTCTATATCTTAAGCTACCATTAGGATGTTTAGATAAGTAATCAGATGCAATTCGGTCGGAATGCCACTGGAATATTGAGTATTGCTTCTTGTGATTGAAAGTTGTAAGTTCACCTAGGGCGAATGACACATCTTAGGAGTTGTATGGTTTTTCAAAGGGTTTTCACAAAGCATAATGAGTCATGCATATTTAAATTTGATCTGAATGCCACAGACGGATTGCATGTTTGATATACATTCTAGCTTGAATACCACAAGTAGAATATGCATAAGGAAAACCTAACCTTCAAAGTTGTATGTGTAATTCATAAATAATTGGTAAAACTACATAAGATCGTTAAGGTGATGACGAAACCCTAGTGTCCTTTTATCATTATTTTCTAAGATTGTTCCATTTCAAATTGGTTTCTTTAATTGTTTTAATTTAAAATTCGTTTTTAATATTCTAGGTCATAAAATCAACATTTTCGAAACTTTGTTTTAAATAGTTAATCAAGAATTAGTTTAATACAAATTATTCAATCAATCCATGTGGAAATGGCCTTGCTTGAGCTGCTATAGTACGATAACCTTGTACTCTTCCAAGTATTTTTAAGTGTTTTTATTCCTACTTTTATAGGTGGTAAAACCTCTATCAAGAAATTGGCACTCATGTGAGGATCTATTTTTCTCTGCAAATTTTTGCTGAGTAATCTTTTAATTTGATCGTCATATATCATGTAGTGTACAAATTCTCAAAGTAGCATGTCTCTTGCCAACAAGTTTTTTGTACCCGTAATTATATTAGAAAATTGCTCAAATATATTAAATTGTAGATTTTGCACAAACCGACTTAATCATTTGCTTTTAGTTAAGGTTCTATAAGACATTAGGCGCTAGTTGAGTAGCGAGCTGGGGCTTAGTGCATAGTCGGCTATCTAGGGGCCTAAGTGGATTAGGCGGATTTAAATAAATTTATTATATATCGTATAAACAAATGTCTGTTTATACCTAAAAAGTACATAATAAAATATAATATGTATTCATTTAAGTATTCAACAAGTTTTTTACAATTTATTGAAAAAAATGCAAAATGAAAGTTATTGTTGTAGTCCTATTAGATTAGAAATGTGATTGTGTAAATCCTAGTATATTTTGGAATATCTCTCATATTCCTATTAGGAGTAGATTACCTGTTAAATGTTGTAATCCTAAAGGGTAAGGAATTAACCTTCCCTGCTACTATAAATAAAGACATAATGAGATGGAATAACACACACCTCGCAATTACACATCTCTCTCTTTCTCTCTACCTATTGCCTCACCTCTCTCTCTAAGACCTCCATAATTGTTCAATAAATTATATCTACAACAGTTATGTATTTTTTGTGTAAATGAGAGTCGTGACCTATGTGAGTTTAGACGGGCTAGGAGGGCACTTAGGAGGTTTAGGCGGACGCCCAAGTAGGCATAGGCATAATTTCTTAATTTCTAAATGCCTAAATATTAATCGGGGGATGAAGATGTCCAGCCATCTAGTGCTTAGACGGAACCTAAGCGACGCCATACGGGAATTTTTAGAATAATGTTGTTTGTATACGTTATAAATTAATAACAAATTAGCAACAACTGGATCACTGATAGGAGCGTGACGATCATGCTGACGATCATACTGTAAACTTTTGTCCATTTTCTTGGCACAATACCCACCGTATCATATAATTATTCGTAATTAGACAAATGCAATTAAGTGTTTATGATTAAATTTAATTATTAAAAACCGTCCTTATCATAAGCCATGTTGCAGCAAGCCGATGGGATTGTCGTGTACCGCAGCTGCACATGGCAATTAGGTACGGGTCATGTGAGGATCGTCGTCGTCAGGACACGTGTATGGCAATCCAAAGGCCCACAACCAGAGCTCGGAAGTCGCACAAACAAAATTGGGTTTACTCACCGTGCGGCGCGTCTGTCGCTGCATGGAGGCTGGCCAATGAGGAGCTCACACGTGGCCCAAGAGTTCTAGCTAGAGAAGAAATTGAGTGGTTCTGGTCGAGTCGGTCCTCCCTTGGGAACGAAGGAAAACAGTTTACAAACGGCATTGCCCCTAGAATTTAGATAGCCCGTTGAGGGGAGCAAGAAATGGTTACAAGTCAAATTTATGGAATTTTCTTCAAATTTCATTTGCTAGTTAAATCCTATTTAGGGTTCAGCGTTTATAATTAGGCCTAACAAGATAAAAGGTCTAGGTGGAAAGATTTAATCTCAAACAATTTCTTAGGAGGCCAATAATTAAGAATGTTTCGAGCACAATGATCAAAAAAAATTTGAGTAGTTGCATAGTAAGATCAAATAAATCTCAAGCAAGTTACCCCGCGCTAATATGGAATGAAATCAACTGTACAAAAACTTAAAACTATGTCATTTTGAGTATAAAAGATAATGTATGCTTTAAATTGAATATTTGTTCGAACTCGAAAGGAAAATGGTCTTTATCTATTGCACACCACGTTTTTTTATTTGAATATGTGATTTAAATTGACTTATTATCAAATGGTTTGACTCTTGTTGAAAATGTATTTTATGAATTTACATAACAAAATGTATACGTCACTTGTAACTTGTTGTATGTGAAAATTTCAACATTCTAGTGTACAAACCAAAACACAATCTAAGGCAGTCTTTGTAACTTGTGCTTCACTCCAATGCCTAGCAAAATTGTTTATTGGGTCTTTGCCGGCCTCTTCTAGAACTCTATGTTAGTTTAAATGTCTCTCCCATTTACAGTGTTCTTGTGGAATGCTAGCTTGGCTGCTAGCTGCTCGTCAATCTTTACCTTCCAAGGCCCGTCTTTATAAAGAAAAGAAGAAGAATAGGTATCTATGCTCAAGAACCAATACCCATGTTCCCTAATTGTAATTAATAACTTCATGTTCATATGAATCTTATTGTTCTTATCCGAACCAATACCCATGTTCCCTAATTGTAATTAATAACTTCATGTTCATATGAATCTTATTGTTCTTATCCACCTCTTGACTTTTTGTGCTTCATACATGGACTCTTAATTTTAGCATAGGAGTTTATAACGTTGTGTACCAATGGATGAACCTAAGTAGGCCACAGTTACAAATTCCGTTGTATCTATGATACATCTCACGTCGATACATAATTAGTATTGTAGTTTATGTAACATTAATCATGTAATTCCATGTCATCCTATTTTAAGTGACTTGCTTTTTATGCTTGATATTATTTTGAATAATACTTGACTCCTTATTTGTAATGTTGTAAATAACCGTTTCTTTCTTATTTACGAATCTTAGTTGAACATATAAACTGAAATAACTCAATTAAAACACACAACAAAAAAATTCTGCTGATTTATTATAAGGAATCAAGGTTTTTATTTATTTTTATTTATTTTTAAATATTATTATTTCAGCAACAGTCAAGAGTTTACTCCCAATGGAGCAGTCCTTACAGAAGATGCTTTGTCATGATATTGACGGACCTATTTAGCCAACGTTACTAGTTATTATTACTAGTAATTGACTGGGATGTCATGCAAAAAGTAACTATAAAAAATGCTTGGCAATTATATAAAAGGACCTGCATTATGATTTAAGTATAGGACAAAGGATTTTCAGATTTTGTATTGGCTTATAAGTAAATTAGACTACTCTTCATATTGTAAATTAGTTTATGGTAGAACCACAACTTTCTTCATGGTATCAGAGAAGTTTGTCCCACATGTGAAGCCAAACAGTTACACGCGCTTCACGCCATCTCATTGTGTTGACCACGTGCTAGGCTTGAAAATTCGTCACATATGAGGCTTGAAAATTCGCCACATGTGATGGCATGTTGAGAATGAATCCTTCATTAATAGGAGGGACCTTGTACGGGCTTATAAGTAAGTTAGGTTACTTCCCATATTGCCAATTATTTTTATGTTGGAACCTTAACTTTATTTATGGTATCAGAGCAAGTTGTCCCCCTTGTAAAGCAGAACAGCCACACGCACTTCACGTCATCCCGTTGTGTTGTCCATGTGTTAGACTTGAAAATTTGCCACATGTGAAGGGTGTGTTGCCAGTGAATCCCCCATTGATGGGAGTAGGGACCTTGCATGAGTTTATAAGTAAGTTGGCTACTCTCCATATTGCCAATTGATTTTATGGTGAAACTTCAACTTTCTTCAAGGTATCAGGGCAGGTTGTCCTAGGTGTGAAGCCAAACGCCCACACGCGCTCCACGTCACCCCTGTTGTATTTTCCACGTATTAGGCTTAAAAATTCGCCACATGTGCAGGCGTGTTGAGAATTAATCCCACATTGATGGGAGAAAAGACCTTACGTAAGCTTATAAGTAAATGGAACTACTTTTCATATTGCTAATTAATTTTATAGTTAATTTTTTTTCACCTGATACCAATAGAGCCATTATGGCTTCGAACGTTGTCTGCCATTATATGGTTATATGGTGGGGTGATCATCAACCTGTCCATTGTCTCCTTAAAAGATTGATTAAATTAAACAATAATGAACTGTACACAATCATGAAATTATATTTAGCTAAGCCTTCATAGGATACTCTTAGTTAGATTTCTAAGTATTAAGCCAATCGAGTTTGCCGAAAAAAGTGCTTTTCCAATTTCAGCTAGGGTTTGACCAAATTGTTCAAACCGATTGGTGTTTTGATGTTTGGTTTGACTGCATGGAGTGCATGCAAGAAAGGATTGTCCATCCATGCTTTTTTGTCTAGCTTTTTAGAGAAAAAGCTTGTCCAGAGTTTGAAGAGAGAACTCAGCTTGCTGCTTTTTAATTTCTATAGTTAGGAAAAGCACGTTGAGCATAAAGATAAGTGTTGTCTTTGTTAATGTTATGGGGAGGGAGGCTAAGGCTATGTTGGTGCATGAGTAGGTGAATGACGGAAAGATAGAAAAGGAAACTAGCTAGGGTTGGCTTTGTCCTTTTCTCTCTTTTTCAAGTATGTATGACTCGAGTGTGAATTATAACTTATAGTGTTGGGGTTGCTAGCTAGGGTTGGCATTGTGAATAATGAATATAAACTTCTAGAAAAAAAAATGATTTAGCAAAGGGTTGGCATTGTGAATAATGAATATAAACTTCTAGAAAAAAAAATTGATTTAGCAACGTATCATAATTCAGATATTATGACACAAACGACATAACACAACATTGAAACCAACTAGCTAGCCTTTGATTTAGTGTGTTAGTTGTCTTCACTTAGTTGAAAGAGGTTTCAAATTCAACATACATAGATGATGAGATCATTACGTAGTCCGGGATAACTCCATTTCATAATGTAGCTTTGTTGTATGTGTTCTTTATATATGCAAGTTTATTGCAACTAAATTGTGGGGGGGAAATCACGCGATTATCTCATTTCGAAGTAAAAAAAACTTTCTAAATAACCACAGAAATATTATACAGGTCATGGCCATATTCTTCTTCTAATTGACAAAATCTTTGCAATGATCACAAAATAGTAAAGGGTGCCACTTAGTAATGACATTCCTTTTCACTTGTAAATAAGAGATCTTAGGTTTGATTCTTAGAAAGACGAATTTGAACCATATTATTGTTAGCCTATTATGAGGCTTAGATCACTCCCACACCTCCTTAGTGTAGATAATAGCATTTGTTAAAATAAAATATAAAAAAAAAGAGAAAAAAGAATAAAAGAGTAAAGGGCACTTTTTGGTATTAAAGGGGTATGAGGAATACAATACAATACATGATCATGCTCATGGTATGGTTTGGGCCATTTGGGCTGAGTTGGTAACTCCTATCAGTTCTCACGGTCCATTACAAAGATGGTTTAAGGCTTTAAACTAAGTAATGGACATAGAGTAACAACAGCAGTCCTCTTTCATTGTTTTAAGAGCAAGTAAGACATCCTTATTAAATTCAAGGATCATGCTTGTGTCTCTTAACGGGGGACTTATTTGTTCATAACTTATGATTAATAAATTTTTTACATTCAAACATCATAATCGGTATTGTTCTATCTATTTATCATCAGCTAAAGATCATATATGGGAAAATATCATTTAATCTGGAGATCTATGAGCCATTCATATACGTAGACCAAATGGACCGATTCCTCACAAGGATGCTACTTGTTATTAAAACCGTTGATTGGTTTAGCACATATGGATGACCAAACAATCTCCAAATTGAAATATTTTTTGCATATATAATCTTTAGATGACGATAAAGAGAATAAACGGTTTTGATTATAATATTCGGATAGTAAAGGTTGGTTAATCGTATGTGGGGGTACAAGCATTATCCTAAACCCAATAACCAAAACCATTTAAATATTAACAACAATGATATGTGTATTTATAGGCCTTTCAGCATTTGTTGCTTTACGTTTGTAACATGTTGTTTGAGTCTTTCAAATTATTTGGTTCGTAGTGGTCATAGTGGGCCAAAATTGTTGTTTGGTTCGTTTTCAATAAAACTTCTAAGTCCCAATTGCATAAACAACTCCTGTATTAATTGAAGGACGCAAATGAGTATGACGTGTACGACGTTAGCTTTGTCATTTCATCTTTATTAATTGAAAGTTAACAATTTTGTTAAAGTTTAAGAGAGACGGGTCAAATGGTCCAACATTTGGCAGTTAGCTTAACCACATGTACTCTTAAGAGGTGTAGGATTTTCTAAAAGGGCTTGGTGTAATTAGAAATGGAATCTCTTGTATATAAATAGTAATTGGTTTTGTCAAATTCAACGTGGGATTTCCAACACGCCATCTCGTGTGAAATATTTAGTGGGCCACATGTGCAAAGAACTTCCACATCGTGAAAGGAAGGACAAACATGTGAATGGTACGCACTTTGAACAAACTCTTGTTGAGAGGGTTTGAAAAGAGTACAGACCTAGTGTTTGGGCCTAAGCCAAACCTGCTCTGATATAATATTAAAATTTCTGAGAGAGGGACAAAATTGTTCAACACTAATATTATTCCCAACTTAACCACTTGTATCTCAAGAGTTGTGGAGTTTATCTTAAACAGTCTCGATGTAATTAGGAATGTAATCTTTTGCAAAAAATCATAGTTCGTTTTGTTAAATTTTTGAGGTGAATTCCATCATGACAACGCAAAATTGGTTAATATGAGAAGAAAAAAAGAGAGTAGTCTTTGGCATGTCAACTCAAGAAAGGCAAGATTTCATGGTCCTAATTCCGTAAACGCCTCTTTACTTGCATATCATGACATTGCATATTGCAATAATATACATATCTAACTCCAATATAAACGGAAAGCTTTACATGATGTATGGGCCCTTATGCAGATTACGGGCATACACGAATGTCAAATCTTAATCAAGTGTCCAACAAAAAGAACATAGGAACAGTAGAAGAGGAAGATTGATGATAGTAATTGAGATGTGGGGAATGAGAGTAACAAAGAAATAGTGCGTTCTCTGTTTTGCTTGAGGATTTCTTATACTCACACCCCTTTAATAAGAGTCAGGATTAGTAAGCTAACAACTATGATTCTTAATAGAGGTTGTGACTATGGGAGCAAATGGTTGAATTGACGAAAACTTACAGATATAAAGAAAAGAGACATAAAAAGTCAGACTAAAACCAGTGTGGTGTTAGCCAAAGGGCTTCCGGTACCTAAGTGTGTAAGAAGTAACAAGAGTGTGGTGATGAGAGTTTTTTATTACCGGAATAAAGTAGCTAAGCTTGAGGAGTTAACCCTAGCATCCAGGTTCATTGAATATGTTAACATAGTGTTACCTAGTCTGCACATTGATGGACAAATATTCTTCTGAGATTCCTAGAATATGCTTTGGAGAGTCTTGCTTGGTAAAAGGCTGATAGGCAAGCCCATTGCATATCAAGGTGCGTTGGTCACATGGCAATTGACTTGACCGTTGGCGTGAGGGCCAGTTGATTATGCGCTTCTAGGGTCTTGGTACAGAATGGGGCCCGTTAGCTCACAAGGGTTTGGCTAATGTTTTGCGTATTAAGTCAAGTGCAAAGTAGTCATATTTGATAAGTTGTACACGTAGAATGTTCTCATTGGTCATGATATTTTATGTGCACACAGTGACTTTAGTGAAGAGTTAATCTCATGAGGTTCTCACATGCAGTCTTTAGATAGAGAATTGACAACAATTTCAATTTAGGCTAAACGGCTAAACAATGGGTTAAATGTCAATTATATTTTACCAACGCTACTACCATCTAATGTTATTTCTCTCCATCACTTGTAAGTGAGTGGTGTTGTTAGTTGAAGTCGGAGAGTGCTAATGAAATTGGATACTAGTGATGACTCAAGAACAAGAAACACTAACATAAAGCAAACTTCACAAACTTACTGCATAGTACTTTATCAGAAAACTAAATATAGATGACTAGAACAGATATAGAAATGAAGCACAACAATTCTAGGTGCACATATATATGAACTTAACATTTCAGAAGAAAAAAAAAACACATTTAATGGAATACGTAGCATGCATAATCGTGACAACCCGAACTCTAGGGCACCCGAGACAGCAATAATTAATTCGAGTGAACTTATATGATTTATACCTTCGTACGTGCAACTTCATCCTCACACATCATCACCAAGTTTGGTCTTTGCAAAACATGGCAGCTCCTTCATGAATTCTTCATCTTCGTAGCACCAACAACACAAGTACATAAATATTATACCTAAGATGATTTTATGCTTTATTAGGGAAGTATATCTTAGATCATCATGCAAAGTGTGGATGTAAACCAATTTTTTTGGGATTTAAAATCAATTTTTCATGAAGAAAATGATACACATATATTTCACACAAAAAAGAACTGGAGGCAGCAGCCTTCTCAAAACAACAAGAAGGAAATGTCAAGGAATGTAGGAATGAAGTCACCAAAGACAACGGACACTCAAGGATAGGGTTTCAAAATCAAAATAAGATATTTGTGAGCTGTTGATTACATCGCATGACTTACTTAAAAAGACATGTGACATGACGCATGTAAAACTAAACATCATGCTTAGCCTCATCCAGATACAATTTTAAGTGCAAAAAAATCATCACGAACAGAGAAGATATGAAGAAAGCAAAAAAAA
>JADOBS010301493.1:0-12200 GCA_015708375.1 Cydonia oblonga
AAGTGTAAATTTTGGGACAGTCTCATACATCCGTTAGTCAAACCGTTAGTTTTTCTGTTAAGTGATGACGTGGCGCACATGTGGACAATAACTAGGCGCCACGTGTCACTAAAAATATTAAAAATCTAGGAAGAAGAAGAAGGAGAAGGAGGAAGGAGAAGAAAGGGAAAAAAAAAGAAAAAAAAAAGAAATCTGGGTTCGTACCCCAGAAAAGAAGAAGAAGAAGAAGAAGAAGAAGAAGAAGAAAGAAAAAAGGAAGAAGAAGAAGAAGAAAAACGAATCTAGGAAGAAGAAGAAGAAGAAGGAGAAGGAGGAAGGAGAAGAAAGGGAAGAGAAAAAAAAATCTGTTTTCGTACCCCAGAAGAAGAAGAAGAAAAGAAAAAGAAAAAGAAGAAGAAGAAGAAAGAAAGAAGAAGAAGAAGAAGAAGAAAAACGAATCTAGGAAGAAGAAGAAGAAGAAGGAGAAGGAGGAAGGAGAAGAAAGGGAAAAAAAAAAATCTGGGTTCGCAACCTAAAAGAAGAGAAGAAGAAGAAGAAAAGAAGAAGGGGTGTGGGCGCGGGGGAGGGGGGGTGTGGGGTGGGGAAGGATTTTTTATTTTTTTAATAACTTTTATTTAATTAATTATTTTAATATTTTTAATGACACGTGGCGCTCAGTTCTTGTCCACATGAGTCCCACATCATCACTTAACGGAAGAACTAACGGTTTGACTAACGGCTGTATGAGATTGTCCCAAAATTTACACTTTAGGTATGAATCTGGGACGAAAAAAACTTGATGTACTAAATGTTGAAAACCATAAAACTTCAGGGTAGTAAACATATTTTTTCCCTATTATTTTTATGCAAGTGTACGTTACACTAGCACTTTCATATATGGTGGTGGTGCAAGGGCAGGACCAAGATAAGATGATTAGGTGACTGCCTGGCTGGTATAAATGTGAAATTTAAGGCACTTGCCTCATAAAAAAAGCCAAAGTCAAAACATAGAGACAAAATTATGAACACCTGGAAAACTGAAAAACTAAAAGGTTTGTTCCTGACGTTTTACAGTACCCAATTATGTGTGGTGGAAGAGCAATCTATCTAACATCATTCCAGAAATGTAGCGAAGGAGGCCCGGTCTTCTCCATGAAAGTTTGAGAGTAAAATTTTCTGACCATATAAGGCAGTTATTAATTAATTTGGTGACCATCTAAAAATAAGCACATGATTCGTTTGTTGAAAAATATTTAGCCTGAATATTTAGGTAAACAGTAGCTGATTGAATATGTTGATATAGTGGAGATCATTTTGAGAAGGCTTATTTTTTTATGTGTCCTAATACTCAATACGAAATCTCATACCTCTTGCATTTTATTCTATCTCACCTTACCCTCAGCAGTATCTCACGTTATCCCATTTTGTCAACTGGGTTGAGAGAAGGTTGGTTTGGTTGAAATGGAAGAGGTTCTTTTTTTTGGCAGTGAATATAAGGATAAGTTAGAAGGGAATTTGGTGTAATTTTGGCAGTGTTTTTGGTCTTTTTATATCTTCACGGTATGATGATTTTTGAGTTTAAAATGTTACAAATGCGAACATGTGTTCAAAGACCAAAAAACTTGCCACACAAGGTAATTTGTTGCGAAAAACAAATTAAAAACTTTAATATCTTAAAACTCAAAACCCTCTATATTCGCATAAATATGCAAAACCTATATTTTGGCATCGTAACACCTTCGTCGTTAATTTCTATCGCTCAACTCCCATCCTGCAAAACTCGCTAGCCTAGCTACCATCTTGCCTAATACACAGGAGGGAGGAATAACTCATCGAGACACGAGAATGATGGAGAGGGTTAGACTGAAATCAACCATTAGGCAGCAGAGATTCGGCTAGAGTACTCTGTTTTCCATGACCTTCATCACCATAACGGTTAGGGTTTTTAGAACATTTAGGGTTTTGTGTTTTGGTTACTCTAATTAATCACTTCAGTTCTTATTTCGACAGTACATATATACTCCTTGATCATCTGACTCCATTGTTCGCAGAGTAGGGATCGATAGTACTTTCATATTTATTGACCATGTATTTCCTACATAGGATCAACAATATATCAATATAGACGGTCATTATATGTTCAGTTCTTGGTATATACAGGCAATGAGAGAGAAATTTCTGCTAAGAAGCTGGTCCTATATTTCAACGTGGTATCTAGTACTACTCAACTAACAAATTGGTTAATTAATATAAGCCTCCATATATGCTTTTAGGAGGGTGAGTGAGACGAATCACCCAGCTCGATCAGTGGTCCCTTTCTAATCTTCATTGCATGAACAGCAGCGCATGTATGTCATGGGGACCATATCTTTTAGGTTTAGTGTCTCTCCTTTTATGTACTTAAATTTTACCAGCTCGATCGATCTTGTTCGTCCAATTAATTTAGGGCTTTCGGATTGACATATGGTATGGGTACACCAATACCGTATTGTTTCATGTCAATGATATAACGTTATGTAAACATAAACTTACACATATTTTGTATAGCACAAGACATTATTGTAATGATAACATGTGCCATATAAGTCATTCTCCCAATACATACTAGCTATAAGACAGCACGTGGTTTGACAAGGTGTAATTCATCGTGGTAGCTAGCTTCCTTTATATGTATTTTGTAGGGGTGGGTTCAAAAAACTGAAAACCGAAAAGAAAAAAAAAACCAAAAACCAAACCGAACCAAAACCGAAAAAATCGAACCGAATTGAAAAAACCGAACCGAACCGAATTAATTAAATTAATTTTTTTTTATTTATTTAATTATTTGTTTTGGGTATTATATATTTTCTAAACCCAATTTGTAAGCTAAAATGTGCTAAACCCAATGTGTTGCCAAATTTTAAGCTCAAAATATTAAAAAAAAAAAAAAACCTTTAAAAACTCTAAATCCTAACCTATTATTTTTTCCCCACATAAGGTTCCGGAACCAGACTTCCTCCTGAAGTACCTACATCCATCTCCACAACACTATCTACTTCTGCCCCAGCTTCCTTTTCCAAATCTACTATCATATAACATGTGACATAATCCATAAACATTTATTTCAGGCAGATTACTTGCGTAATTTGTGATAGAAAAGAATCCAACACACATTAAATAAATCCACCCACGCATTACTTTTACTAATCAAGTTGTCAACATGCAGTTACAAGCAAACAACCCAAATCTTTGAACAACATCATACAATTTAACTTTTCTAAGTCATTTGTTCGATTTTTGTGTTGTGGGGTTGTTAGTTTGGAATTTGGAAGACTTGATTGATGATTTTAGTTCAACTTTTAAATGTTTATTTTTTATTGTCTTTGATTCTAGTTGGAATGCTTATGTTATGATTGTGTTGGAGATGTTAAAATTAAAATTTTCAATTTTTTTATTTTTTGAACAAAAAAAAGGGAAACCAAACCAGAAAAAAACCAAAACAAAAAAAAAAACCGAACCGATTTGAACCAAACCCATCCCTAGTATTTTGAACCTCCAATAATATATCTGGCCTGCCATGGCTGCTGGGACCTTGCCCACATTTCATCATTAATGCATCTTAAATTTCACGTGTATTCCTTCATCCATATATGCTAGTGAAGCTTCTGAGTTTTTTTCCGTTTAATTTTTTTGTGAAATTAATTTACTATAGGTCTTTCACGTAATTAGAAACTAGTAGTGGGGAGACCTTAATTTGGCTAGCTGCAGATATATGCATAATTCTAACAGAGTCACGAATCAATAGCCATTTAAATTCATGGGCACATCATCATAATTCATATACACTACAAGAAAAATGGGCTAACAACATAATTGATATGTGCCCTTTGCATTTCCATTGAGCACAAATATATATTGGTGCTCTTAGATGTCAATGAACACAAAACTATCACAAATGTGCTTTCTAAACAAAAAGGCACATTAGTTAGTGTCTAAACAAAAATGTATCTGTGCCTATTAAAATTTGAACACAAAAGTTTGTGTCACTATTTATGGATATCCGTAATACTAATTTTTTATTAATTTACAAAAACACAAAAAACATTTCCGTGCCCTCTAATTTAATATATTTAAATCATTTGATTTTATAGGCACAATGTTCGTGTCTTCCTTCACCAATCTAGACACCAATCATATTTTGGTATTAGTTTTATTGATCAAGGTGCTCCACACGCACACGTTTCATCACCATCACCTTGCAAATCCACTATTTGGATCAAGTGGATGTTTTCTAAATTTATTTTCCTATTCGATACTTTCTGTTGTCAAATTACAGGGCTTTACCAATTGGATCAGTTCTTGAAAAAATTACGGAGTCGAAATTTATTCGAATAAGAGTCAACAAACCAATAAAAATTTGTTTGTCAGCTTTTTTTGTCTTTACATTTAGCACACACACAAAATTAGATCCTAAAATAAATTATAAAATTGTGGTAGATAATGGTATGGAGCTGTTTAATGTTGTGCGGTGTTCTAGTCTCAAAATAGGCTAGCAATAATGTAGTTCAAATTCGCATTCAGCGAGAATCAAACCTAAAACCTCTTACTTACAAGTGAAGAGGAATACCATTAGATCGTAGTACTAAGTGACAAGTTTTAGATTTACGATGAATCTAGAATGAATGCTTGTTAGATTCCTATCTTTTTTTAGTTGCTTTTTAGATTCTAATCTTCCTGTAGGTTGGTTTTTGATACTTGATGATATGATTTTTGTCTTTATCGTAAGTGTTTATATTTTTAAATTGTATTAGAAGTCCTTCATCTAGTGACACATAACAAAAAATTATGTCTATAAGGTCATCTGTCTAATTAACCGTACAAAGGTGTAGTGGGTCTTCAGGTAGACAAATGACACAATTTGAAATTAAATGCCCATTGAATATTAATAATTATAAATTTCCTTTTTGTGACACAAATTTTAAAAAATTGTGTCTAGTAAATAGTAATAAATTATAAATCATTCCACTTCCAGCAAAATAATATGTTGGCACAATTATGGATGTGTGCATTTGAATTATTTTAATATTGTTTATGTTTGAGTGGTGTGTCGTGGGACCCACCCACGTGTGAGTCCATCTTCCTCGTGCAAACCCCCTCATTTTCCCCTCACTCTCTTTCTGCCATTCCCCACATTCAAACTCTGCATGTCTTATGTTGGCACAATTATGGATTTGTGCATTTGAATTATTTTAATATTGTTTATGTTTGAGTGGCATGTCGTGGGACCTACCCACATATGATTCTCTCTTCTCCGTGAAAACCCCCTCATGTTCCCCTCACTTCTTTCTACCATCCCCACTCATGTCTTTCTTCTCCCTCGGTTCATCTTCTCTCTTCTCCCTCTATCCCTCATCCTTCTATTCTCTCTATTGGCTCGCTCTTCCCGAGCAACACAGCCACCACGTTCTCCGACGACTTCGAACACCAAATCACCACCATCCTCGTCCCAACCTCACACCAATCACGAAACTAGAACCCAGAGTCTCATAACTCCATAACTTAGACTCGAACCTCAAATCGGCTAACCAAAGCTCTGTCTCTACTCCGAGAGAGTTCTGGCGAGTTCATTGCTTTCCCTACCGAGGTAAGGTCCGAAGTCTCCTTTCACTTATTTCTCTCAGATTTAAGGCTCTTCCCTCATTTCTTCCAAGCAAATCCCAGCCGTGCCATTAGAATTAGTAAAGCCACAACCCAAAATCACTTTCATCGTTGCATATCCGCTGCATTCTCTTGCATTTTTTTTTTGTAATGTTGCAACCCAAAACTCATAAATTGTAAATCCGACGCAACCATGGAGTCTTAGCAATTCCTTGAGCTTAGACCACCTCAGTGCTGTAATTGACACCCAAAAGGTAAGCCTCATAAATCTCCTTGTACATTTCTTGTCCATTAACCTTCCTTGTTCAGTCTGATCTGTGAAATCCTCATGCATGTGGTTGCTTCTCTGTGTAGGACTTTCTCTCCTCTATCTTCACTGCAAATCCCAACACAAATCCGTCTCTACAAGAAGTGTCTCATAGATCCTCATGCCCTCGAAGGTAAAATTCATCCCTGTAATTATTTGAGCCTGAACTTGGCTGATCTGTAAATGTGCTGCATATGCATGCCTAAAATATGAATTAGGTTATGTCTCGCATAAATCTGTGAAAGTAGTCCTTTCTGATTTCAGTGCGTTCATGCATCAGTGGTTTTAGTCTACTGTCTGCAAGCTCATGAATATGTTCTGTATATTGCATGTCTCCATTGATGAACGCATGAGGTCAATTTGTGTGTAATTTGAGATGGAATGTGGAAATGGTTTAAATTTATGGTGTATTTATTTTGGTGTCTGACGACTATACTTAAATCACATGACTCTAGACTTAACATTCTACCTACTGATATCATGAATACAATTGTTAAGAATGAGTTTGCAAAATTGCAGGTAATATTGTAAACTTATTCAAATCATTTTAGAGAAAATACATCTACTTTGATATTCATGTATTTTCGTTTCATTTTCGTTGTTCTTATAAGTTGTGTGGTTTCTTTATCTTTGAGGTTTTTATTCATAACCTTAGCAGGAAGAGGCCCAGATTCTATATAGACCAACTGATTAATTTATTTGTTGAACAAGATGGGATGAAGTAAAAGCTTTATGGGAAAGATTCAAGTGTTCAAAAATGCTTGTTTTCATTATTTGTATGAATTGATTGTTTGTAGAACTAAATTGTAAAAGCATTTTTGTAATATTTGAATTTTGTTTTTAATATTTTACCTATTGGGCACAAAAACAAAAATGTGCTAACATGGCTTGGAAAAAGTCAGTGTTATCAGAACTATCAGAACTGAGACACAAAAGAACCCCTATTTGTGCTGAGCTTTTTGGGCATCAAAGACCATATTGTGCCCAATGGTCAAAGGTGATGCCAATAGAAAGCACATACACAAAGATAGTAGCTGCATTGTTGCTATTGGTCTATGGGCACAATTGTTAGTGTTTTTTGGCCTCAAATGGCACAAATAATTTATTGTGTACAATGCTTATTTTTTTTTGTAGTGATACTTTAGTTATTCGACCCAGATAATAATAGAGGAGTAGTAACTCATTGTAATTAGGGAGGAGGAAGTACTTACTGTGGAACTTAATGAGCCATGCATTCCAAAAACTACAATTCAGCAAGTAGTAGTAGCACTACTGCAGAAGAGGCAGCATCTGGCAGAGGTTCCCTAAACAGTAAAGTTTCTATAAGTTTCAGAACTTATTGATTTTATTCATGTATGTATGGTATTGGTGACTTAATTGTTTAGCATTCATTTACCCCTAGTTTACGCAGTTCTCTCATTGGCCAATTTCCAATCACAAGAGAGTATATATACATGTACATACAATAACTTGTAGCATAAATTTTGTGGATGCAGATTTCCACCATCTTTTCCTTTGACGAAAATACACCTGCAAAATAATAACACCTAAAATTAAGAATCTCCAATGCCAAAGTTAGAATTTGAGAGAGAAAGTGTTTAGGAATTTTTAGGAAGAGAACGAATTAGTCTTTTAGTGGGATAATAAGGCTATTTATAGGGGAATGACCAGCCATATATGGTGAAATTGTATGAACAATTGCAAGATATTATGTGAAATAATATCTTGCAATTACATGGCAATTAATCCTAAATTAAATAGGAAAATTGGGAGTTACCTTTTGAATAAGGATTTGATGAGGATTGATGAGAGGGATTTGAATAAATACCATTTTGATCACCTTTGACCCTTCCTTGATTGAGTCGTCATTATCCGTTGCATGCGAGTGGGAATCCCGGTGTGCCTCGAGGGTAATTTTGTCCTTCTAACCCAAAAGTCCATGAGTCACCTTAATAATTTTCTTGATTATTTTTGGCTCCATAAATGCCCCCACACCTGCTGAGCTGCTCGCAGGAAAAGCCAGCAGGGGTAGAGATCTCCAACTTTGATGCAGATTCCCACTTGGACTTGGAATTAGATTCTTCTAGGAAAGGGAAATAAATCGCATCCAAAGCTTATTTAAGCCTACCTTAAGTAGGGGATTAAACCAACTTCGGAGGGCAATTATTTATCCCTACAAGAAAGAGAGAAAACTAGACGATATTTGTTCCCCATCCCCTAACACTCTTATTTGCTTGCCCGTACAAACAATCGTCTTCTGTTGATTTCTTTGTCTACTCCGAGCAGCACCAATGTAAGAAAAACTTAATTTTCTTTGTCTTCTTTGTGGGTGGTACTACCACGAGGTGGTGCGGCACGTCGGGTGTCAGCTGGCAGGGGCCAGGAATCAGCTTAGCATAGGCTGAGGAGGTGGTGTGGCAGAAGCCACAGCTTGTGCTGCTCGGCTTGACTGAAGCCTAGGGCTGGCTCTGCATGGGCCGAGGAAGTGGCGTGGTATGTGCCACGGTTTGAGCTACCAAATTTTGGTCGTTTGCCAAGAATGAGAAAACTGCTTGAGTTTGATTTCTCAGTTGCTGTAGATGAAGCAATCAAGGACAAAGCTGCCAAGATCAGAGATGCTGAAGATGAAGTGTCGGATAAGCGAACTGTTGACTACGAAGTGGTTGCTGCCCCTAACCATTTGTTGCTTAGCTGGTCTTCGAGTATTCGATCTTTTGAACTGTGTGGCATTTTCGCACATGAGAGCAATTAGTTTATCCTCTCCTACTGGAGGGTAGACCCATATAGGTGTCGGGGAATTAGCTTACCCTCTCGCACTGAAAAGAAAACCCAGATAGGTGTCAAGGAATTAGTTTACCCTCTCGCACTGGAGAATAATTAGTTTATCATGTCGCACTGGAGAGCATACCCAGATGGGTGTTGGGGAATTAGTTTCCCTTCTCGCATTGGAGAGCATGGAAGTCATTGTTGTGAGTGCAGCTAAGGAAAAACGAACTGCTAGACAACTGAAATAATTGTAAGCCTGTGAGGTCTTCTTCGCCGATCTGCTTGAGACTTCGAGCTGTTTGTGGAACCCGCGTATAGGTTTACGTGGGAAGCGCAGTGACTTACTCCCAGACTTTCTTCAAGTATGCACCATCATTAGATGTTTCATCGTGTGCCTTTTTTAGGCTTGGTTAATGATCAGCTGAAAATATGAATGGATTGCAAGCTTCTTCACCGCTAAGTCCTTTGCGCTGCTAATAAATCCTTGTCTTCTGCTCCGTCATTAAATACTTTGAAGTTTAGAGTACCATGAGGTTGGTCGGTGCAAGCCACATGGCAAGATTGGCATAGTTGTGAGCCGTGGTGCAAGATCAGCACATTTAGGAATAATGGTAACAGATCAAAGGCTGTTAGGAGCCATGAAGTAGGTAGGAACGGCTGTGAGCGCAGAGCTGTGGCTGGCTTAGGCCAGAAATAGACCTGCCTCTAGTTTTTAGTAGTTGGGCTGACGTGTCCTTCTGGTATTCGTCTACCCCGGCGCGTCACTAGGTTAAACTGATGTGTTTGTCAGAACAGAAGTAATCTTTGTATCCGACAATATATGTGGGATAGTCCCGTATGCTCGATCTTGTCAATGAAAGGTGACCCACTTATGTTGGTCATGTCTCGATGGAGCGCCTCGTCAGTAACTTCGTTGCGCTGGAAATTGATCAATCATTCGGTCATGATCCAACTTCTTCCTGAATTTTTTCTCTAGTGGGGCAGCAAAGACTGCCCCAGGTCGTGACCTGTTGGTCTACATTTCTATTCCATTTGGTCGGCTTGTCTATGTCACGGCTGCAGTGCATATGGTACGTTCCTAGCAGGCGAATGAATTACTCACAGGCTGCCGGTTGAACTTAAGCCGAAATGAGTGACTACTTCTCTCCGTCCGTCGTGGTGCCTACTCTGATGTGAGGTGAATGATGCTTCTTGCGGGCCTAGCCGCAAATGAACACTTCGCCTAGAAGGTTGCTCATGTTGATTATCGGAGTGTGGCCCCAATCGTGAATGTATGCTAGTCCGTGGGCCTAACTGAGAATGAACGTTCTTCCGCGCACTAAGATGAGAGTATATGCTATCTCGAGGTCCCAGTCGGGACTGTACACTACCAGAACGCTCGATTCATGACTGGTCGAATGGCTGCTTACTGGGACGCTACTGGAGAGATTCGTTGTCTACCCTTATCTTACTTCGAGACACCTTGTCTCAAGCACGCTGCATCTCGGTACACTGCAAGAGCTGATTCACCAAGGTAGTCTGTTGTGCAAGTGTTATTCATCATTTGGGGTGGAAGAGCTTAGACAGTATACGTCTCCTTGAGTATTGGAAGTGTAATGGACTCCGGAGGCGAGCTTTGAGTTGGGATATGTCAAATTTGTGGACAAATGAGGTGAAAATACCCCCAGTTCAATTGTCGGTCCATAAATCTGAAATTGGGACGGTTGAACCAATCTTGGACCGGTTAGGAATGCTTAGTGGGCCACGAGAGTGGGATGGACCGTGGAAACATGTTGGGTCACGGGAACGGGCCAGACAGCTGGCATGAGCTGGGCCGGGGAAGAGCGCGTGCACTATGCCTTCTCTCTCCTCGGTGCGGCTTGGGTCGACTACTATACAGCATAGGCCTTGGCTTGGCGCTGCAAAATAGTGCGGGCCTGGGCTTAGCATGGGCTTAGGCGTGCTAGGTTGCTGATGCTGGCGTCTAAGCCTAGGCTACTGAAGTGGCAGAGAGCTGGGCTGCCTCCAAGGCTAGCGCTTCTTGAGCCCTGGCCTGATGGTCTTGCTACTCTGGAGTTGGTCCACTCCACACTGCCACGGTGGTCCCCGTGGCTACCATGGTGGTGGTGCTCCATGATGGCAAAGTTTCTCTTCTTTCCATTGTGTTGAGCCTCACAGATCGTCGCGGTGGGGCTACGTATCGTCCTCCATCATTTGATCCAGATCTTTGAAAGTAGGAAGTTCCGTTCGTCATGGTTTCTGAATTTCACGTCATTGTATTTTTCCCTTACCTCTATTCAAAGAATTAAAAAAAATCTAGAAATAAGAAAGTATGAAAAATTTACGAACGAACCAAAAATGAGAAACTTTGAATGCGAGAGTCTTATTCAAGCGTGTGAATCAAACTCTCAATGAAAGCACCATTTTGTTTGTAAATTTCTGCCGTCTTGTCCTTTGACGAAAATGCACCTGCAAAATAATAACACCTAAGATTAAGGCCAAAAACCTCATGCGCCCACATGAATGGGGGGCTTTGGTCGAAGAATGTCTGATGCCAAATTAGAATTTGAGAGAGAAAGTGTTTAGGAATAATGGACGGTCGTATATGGTGAAATTGTATGAATAATTGCAAGATAGTATGTGAAATAATATCTTGCAATTAATCCTAAATTAAATACGAAAATTGGGAGTTACCTTTTGAATAAGGATTTGATGAGGAGTGATGAGAGAGATTTGAATAAATATCATTTTGATCACCTTTGACTCTTCCTTGATTGAGCCGTTATTGTCCGTTGCATGCGCATGAGAATTCCGGTGTGCCTCGAGGGTAATTTTGTCATTTTCACCCAAAAATCCACGTGTCAACTTCATAATTTTCTTGATTATTTTTGGCTCCACAAATATGTTGGTCAGGTTTTTCATTAGGTTAATTAAGTTGGAAGAAAGTCCTTATCCAGCCTTAATTTGGTCTCTATGGTTTTGCGATTGCTTAGGAATCAAGTTATATGATTAAAACTTAAGACGTATAATGATGTCTTACGGATTGTGAAATTCGATTGTTAATTAGGCTAAACCAATTTTATTTATATATGAACTTAGGAATGTTACTAACAAAATGAGAGATGCAATGAATTGGAGAATTTAGATTAAGGGAAGTAAGGCAATGGCAGTTCAATTAGGGGGATTTTTAAGTATTTGATTACAAATTTCAAAGGCAGTCACACTTTTTCAATTTTAATTAATTTTGTGTAAAGTTAAGAAGTAAAATGATTCTCAAAGATAAGTAAGAATAGAAAAATACAACCAAAGCCATCCATAATTCTCTTTGAATTCTAATCTTTTCTATAAAGGAAAAATTGTATGCATTCTGATGAGTCGATTTCATATTATATATTTTACCCTATTCTTAGTATATTTTGATATTATTGTTGGTAGAATTTTTATACTTTGCTTTATATTTTCAATATAAGACATTTGACTTCCTCTGGAGCGAAATGTGAACAAACAGATGAATTTTGGAGTAATTTGAATT
>JADOBS010301494.1:0-12201 GCA_015708375.1 Cydonia oblonga
ATAAGTCGTTTCAACAATTCAAGTTATACGTACTATCTTGTAATTTGTACGTATAAAAGATAAAGACCAGTTGGTAAGAGTCGGCGTAACCAAGAACATGCTGAGATTCATCAATTACAGGAGCGGAGCGGATTCGTGAACTTTATAAGAGGCGTGAGTTTCTTTTGCAACAAATTGAGCTACTCCAGCGCTGAACAGCAAATCTCCACAAAGGAATAGTAAAACCTAGTCCACTAATTTCGTAGGGAAGTCATAACATTTATTTCTCTTACATTCTACGTTTCCAAAACGAATTCTATTAAATATTTCATTTTTTTAAATGACTCGTTAACAATAAAGAGTGAGCTAGACTTCACATAGAAACACCAAAGTGAATGAATGAATTTGATGCAAGTTGGAAGCTAATTAAAGCATAAGAAAGTCATGAGGCAAATAAGGACAGGGTTCCATGTCCTTGTCCAAAGCATAGCTGTGTTTTTGTACCACTTAGTGGCCATTAACTTTAAGCACTCAAAAGCAAATCCCCAAAATCTTATTAAATTTGTTTGCTTTTTTTGTATCCAATGGGTTTTCATACGTGATGCCTTTGGAATGCATCCAAAACTCCCAACCACTTTCAACCAGATGAGTCTCCCCACCACCTAAAAAACACACTCAATTCTTTGCATTTGCCATTTCCCCAAATCCCAAAATACAGATAGTAAATAACATAAAACAAATTCACCGTTATCGTAGCGTTATGACCAGATAATAATTGTTTATGATAAACATAGGGTTAAGTCTAGTTAACTATCTAACCTTTATGAGTGATTTTAAATAGGTTCTAACTTTTCAAAACATTTCAAATAACTACTTAAAGGTTTTGAAAAATAGACATCTATTAGTTTTATTAGCTTTCAGAGATGATGTGAACAATATTAAGCGTGTTTTAGCTCTCAAGTCATCTATGTATATTTGAATCACCAAGTTGAAGCCATTTGGCTAAACAATTTTATTGTTTAACTTGGCTAAAAAGGGTTAATTTGGGGAATTAGAACTCCAAAGATGTTGATTAGTAAAAGCCAACTTTAGTATTTGTCCATCACATCATTTAATGCTAGTAACGTCATCACTTAATGTTGGTACCCGCTGACCTACCAGATATCTAATTTTCAAAACATTAGGTAGTTATTTAGAATATCTTAAAAAGGTTAAAAGACTAATTTCGAATCATCCTAAAAAAATCGATAATTTTTTGTACTTAACTCATAAAAATATATAGCATTATTGAATAAAAAAATACAAAATAAAAAAACAAAGAAAACTCCCCCATCGTTTTCCTTTTATTTTTGGTACCTTATTTTTCAATGGTTTTAAATCCTTAAGTGGAACACAAAAAAGAAATGTTTCATCAACCAAAAGAGTGGAAATAATCACTTCCTTTTTCTCAAGTCATATGCCACCATCTCTATTTTTCAACCACTTTCTTGAATAATCTGTGGGGTAGTGAGGATGGCACGATTCATTACACTTTACATCCAAATTTCACTTGAATTAAAGCGAGATTTATTGTGTAATCGAAGATATAGGCCGTCTTGCAATTACATCTTTTGTATGCGATGTGTCCTTACACTTACAGCAACAATCACGTGATTGCGTTCAAAGCTCTCAACGCATGATATATCATCTTGTACCTACGACTATTCTTACGTATCTGCTCTCTCTTAACGTAAATACATGTGATAAAAACCATAAATACAACGAATTATATCTTCAATTGCATGTAAAAGGCAATATTGACTAAAACAAAATCAAGTCAAATAAACCAGATTACTAGCTGAATAAAGCATTAAGAGAAGATTAGGACTCGAGATTAAGTTGAAATCGCAAATGAAATCTTCATAATTAAGCCTAATTTTCAAACTAAAAACAGTACACAAAGTATAGCATTTTATGTGTGAGATCCCACATCGTCCAGAGAAAGGAGATGATATGCCTTATATGTACATGTTCATCTCTCAATAGTAAGATACTTTTTGAATAGAAGCCCAAGAACAAATCCGTAAAGAAGTAGCCCAAAACAAACAATATCTTACTATACGAACTAGAATGTGACAATTTGGTATCGAAACCACTTCCCGGCTAGAAGTGTACCGACGAAGACGTCGAGCCCCTAATGGGGTGGATTGTGAGATCCCACGTCACCCAGAAAAATAGGTGATGTGCCTTATATGTACACGTCCACCTTCTAGTGAGAATTATTTTGGGTGGAAGCCAAAAAACAAATTCGTAAGAACGTACCCCAAAGCAGACAATATCTTACTATGCAGATTGAAATGTGACATTATGTTCATAGACAAGAAGCATTCTGTTCCACAGTTCATGTTTTTCAAATTAGTAGTGCTTACAATAAAATCCATACGCTAAACAATATATTAATTAACCACCAAAGCATTACCCCAAACGCTTCGAGAGCAACTTGCCTACACCGGGAATGCCACTCTGGCGGCATCCCAAGTCATCACGCACTGCCATATGTTTTTGGGATACCGACAGAGTAGCATCCCCGTGGCAAGTTCTGCTCCGACGCATACCGTCAATCATGGCAGGAAGTAAGCTCTTACATCCGGTGGCTACGCCGAATCCAATAAACGAGCTCCAATCCTTCCAAGCTGCCGAAACAAGAACCCGAACATACGGTTCCGAGGCAGCAGAACGGAACCCTCGAATTACAACAACAAATGGTAAACAAAGTAAGTAAATACTAGACAATCTTACAGGTACACACGATAGAGCACCCGAGTAAAAATGACAAGCTTTTTTGCTATATATCAATGGCAGCCTTGCGGGTAAAGTTAAGTAGAATCAATGTATTAACAGTCAGGATTCACGAAGCTCTTCATCTCCTCCATGAGGCAGTAGAAATGCTCGTTGTTCGGCAAGAAGTAGAACCCGATCGTCGCCTGCTTTAAGAACAGAAGCTTCACGTCCTGCCCTGCATTTTTAAGCCCTTGCACATAGGCCAATTGCCAATCTTGCATAAGATCGAAGCCGGCCACAACAACGAGACTCTTGGGAAATTTGAAGCCCTCGAGGCTCTTGTCCCTCGGGCCGAAAACGTGACACGCCGGATGATCTCTATCTTCGCCTTCGGGGAGAAATGCCCGCCAGTACCAATCGCGGTCTTGTATCGTTACGAAGTACTTCCCGTCCAATCTCTTCTCTGATTCGGTTCTCTTTTGCCCTGCAAACATCGGGTGCAGAAGGATGTTTCCGAGCACCTCAACCTCCGCTTCTGCCGCCTTTACCGCGACGTGGTGAGCAATGTTGCCGCCGGAGCTGTCTCCGGCTAGATAAACATGAACTTTCAAGTCCTTCCCCTTCCCGCTCTGCAGCCACTTTCTCGATTTCACCCACTTGAGAGCCGCCCACCCGTCCTCATAAGCACAAGGATACCGATGTTCTGGCGAACGGCGGTAGTTTACGGAGACTACAACCGCCCTGCAAGTGTTGACAAGGCGGCGGCAGAAAGTGTCGTAGATGGCGCTGTTGGCGGAGGAATGAGTGAAGCTTCCGCCGTGAAAGAAGATTATGACCGGGACGATCTCAGTGGTGCTCAAGGGCTGCTCAAGATCCACAATGCCCCACTGAGACTCGTTTTGGGGCGCAAACTGGTAAACACGGTTGAGGAGGCCGGTGGCTCTGTCGACGTGATCAAACGAGAAAACCCCGTCAACCGGAACTGTGTTGGCGGGGACTTTCCGGTCGAGGAACTCCGCCAGCTCGCGGTTGAATGTTCCGTCGGCACGGCGGAGGAGGTTGTAAGCCAGCTTGAAATTGGAGATTAGCACCCATGTGTTGAGCGGAACAACTTTCTGCATACAGAAAAGAAGCGTAAGCAACCAAACCAAAAGCCCCCAAACAAACAAAAGGGGAAGAACAAACAACGATGTGACTAATTCGTACTTTCCACAACAAGAAGTGGAAGAATTAGAAAGAACTCCGAAAATTCGAGCCCCTTGAAACCAAATCAAAAGGGGGTAAAAATCCAATTAAAATTTTGGATTTTGCCCCAAATGAAACACTCCGAAAACAAAAAAACAAACGAAATGGTTAATCGTCGCCTTGGTAGGCAACCCAATTCAGAAATTGGAAGAAAAAAGGGATCAAATTTGAGAAAAATAAGGAGAGAGGCGAACCAGCTACCTTGGATTCATTGACGTTGACTTCATTACTACCAGCCATGGCTCCACAATCTCTGTGTATCTCTCAAAACCCAGCAAGATTTTCAGAAACCCAGCAAGAAGGGCTCAAAACCCAGCAACCATCCTCAGCAAAACGCCACCTTTGATGAACATAACAGACAGTGAGAACAAATTAAAAGGGTACGAGCAGAGCTGCTGGGTTTGCGGAAAGGACGTGATGGGTTTGCTCAAAGGACCAGTGGATTGTTTCGGTCTCTGGTATGTGAAGTGCTGTGTTTATTGTACCCCGCTCGGATGAATTTTGGAATCCTCGTTTTGGGATGAGAAGACAATTCTGGGAAATAAGATTATAAGAGAGCAGAAGCAGCGACAGATCAAGGATATTGCAGTTTAGAGAGAGAAAGTACAAATTTAAGAGAGAGAGAGAGAGAGGGGAGAGATTGAGAGTCAAACGCCTAGGAACGACGGTGGTTGACGGAGACGAAGGGGACGACAAAGTGGACGGCCGAATTAAACTGTTCAGCGGGACCCACTTTTTCCATATTTTTTTCCCTTTATTTTTGCCTTCCGCAGCTCCGCTTCTGGTTTTTTTGGTTTTTTTGAGTTTTATAGAGAGACAGAGAGGAGTGTGTTTTGTGGCGTGTTTTCGCGCGCATGGTAGTGTGATCGGAACACAGTATAGTATATTACATGTTATTATATAAGTAATAAGATTCTTAAAAAATGAAATTTTTCTCTTTTTATACTAGCATATGGGTGCACACAAAATATTTTTAGATTCACTGTATTTTTGCACTTCTTCTTTTATTTAATTATTTTCTTGTTTCTCATAAATAATAAAATTGTCATCGTAAATGTTTTGCTATTTTGGTATTTACAAATTTCAAAAATTATATCATTGTTTTATTTTAGATGACTAGCTGAGAGCACACATTCTGTGTGTGTGAATAATTTCATTTTAGTACAATTTCTCTTAATAAGAGCATATTTTATCTTAATATTACATAATTACTGTTTTGTCCTCCTTGTGTAAATATTGTGGGTAAAATAGAAAAAATAGGGACATGCTTGCCATTTCATCGAAAGATCCAAAATTACTATTTTGCGCTTCTTATGCATGTATTGTGTATCAAACGTGAGGATAAAATAAGAAAAAAGGGCAAAAGATATAAAATTACTATTTTGCCCTCCTTTTTGTCAACATTGTGTGCCACAAGTGAGGGCAAAATTGGAAAGAAATGTGGCAAAAACCCTAATAGCTCTAATAGAGAAAAACAAGCTTTTTTAAATTTATGGATGGTGATTTTGAAGTTTTTAATCCTCCAACTGAGGTATGACTTGATTTATGTATATTTTGCGTTTGCTTCTTCTTCGGATTAAATTTCATACTTTTTATATTATATTGCATTTGTTTTTCTTTGCCGGTGTCTGTCGGCGCCCCAAAACACCATTGCAAGGACTTTTGATTAGTACTGCAAAGACATATTAACTTGATTCTTGGTGCAAATATCATCACCCTTAACCATTACCTAGCGGGCGGCATTCTCTGACAAATTCAAGTCTATGGAAGGATCTCTTGGATCCCAAGTCTATGGATGAGTTTGGTAGCAAAAAGAGAAGGAAAAAAAAAAACCATAGAAATGCTAGTCCTATACGGCATATGCAATTATAGAGGGGCAAATGACGCCTCTTTGGAAAAGAAAAAAAAAACATTCAATTAGAGATGTTATTTATAAAGGGAATGAATGTAAAGATAACTTTATATTTGAATTGGGTTTGAGAGAGTAGTTTAGGTAATACATTTGGGTTTAAAAATATATTAATTCTTTATGAAAAAACAATATCGGTCAAGAGAGTAAATTGGGTGTAGAAATATATTAAATGGGTTCAAATAATTTTTTTTTTACTTTTTAGTGGGTTCTCTTCAACGTTGATTAGTATTATCCTGGTTGATTATTTTGGGTGTAAAATTATCCTTTAGAGCTTGAACTTCAACTTTTTGGTGTATAGTTTAGGATTACTGAATCGAAGATTCGGAATACCATTATATTAGAAAATAGCTTGAATAAATACATTTAAAGAAATTTTTTCAGCAATAAAATGCCAATTATGTGGTTTTTTTAAATTCACTTGTATTTTTATCAAAAATATTTTGAAATATTTTAAAAGCACTTTCAATGAGCCAGAAAACCTGTGAATAGTGAACATAAAATGATGTTATTTTGAATATAAAAAAATGAGGGACGGTGACCAGTTCATTGCATTGTTAACAACTTTCTACTGTCTTGTATGTCCACAATATTCTGCTAATGACTACAAAATTTCCTCGTAAAAAGCCAAACTATGTTTTTTTAATTTCACAGTTTCTAAATATTCCTTCTTCTTTTTCTATATTTTATTAATTAATAAAATCCTCTTTGTCAACCAAAATTCCATGAAATTACCAGTTTACCTTCTAATCAAAACAGAACATGAATAAGAGATATGGGGTATAAATATAATTTTACACAACTAAATTTTGCTATTTTTTTTAAATCCTCACGTACATGTAATCCTAACATATCTCAAATTAATTAAAAAAAAAATCTCATTCCCACATTCTCTATCACTCTCTTCCTCTCGCTCCTTCTATTTCAAAAAAAAATAAAAAATTCACACATTTTGTATGTGCCAATATGTTAGTTATTTTATAAATATTCTCTCAAAGGATACAAATTTTAAAATATTTTGAAATTCCAGTTAATTTTCAAAGAAAAATAAGGAGATTCTCACCCTTTTTTATTTATAATCATTGATTATGGTCAGGATTAAATATGAAAGTGAAAAAACTAAAAAAGATGTGTTCATCATTTCTTTTCACCAAAATCTAGCTCTGACAACATCGACATACATCTTGCGCATCTGCCGAGATTCAATATCTAGACCTATATATTTATATTTGAGTTCTAAATCTATATATCTATATTTAAGTTCTAAAGGCGTGGCGGATTTATGTATTTTGATTTTCTTCTTCAATGTGAAAAGGATTAAGATTTGAGTTTTTGCACTGAAAGATAAAACATTGATCTCACAACTAATGTTTAACAGTTTAAGTATTAATAATTTGGTTATGTTATGGGAGATGATTGGACACAAAATTCAAATCTGATTTTCTTGGTTGAATAACTTTTTTCTACTTGGCATGGGTTTCTCATTAGACTCAGATATCATATTGAAATTCAAATTTGGCTCTAAGCATTTTTTTTGGTAACATAAGATGGCGGATCATCATAAAAAAAACTAGCTCAAAGAGTTATTATAGATAGTCGAGTCCTATGAACTCCCTTCGTATTATCGAATAACCGAGTTTCAATCAAATTAGGAGGATTCTCAGAAAAATTAGTATCCAAGATCCATATTATAGATCAAATAGATAATGTCGTATGTCACCATACTCTTCTTCTTATAAACATAAACTAACTCACAACTTCGCCGGAAACTTATATATCTCTACTAATTAATAAAACATTCATTTTCAATCAAAACCATATGAAATTACTAGTTTAACTCACTAATTAAAACAAAACATGAATAAGAAATATGGAGCAGAAATGTAATTTCACACAACCAAATTTTATTATTTTTTTTCAAAGCCTCACCTACATGTAATCCTAACATATCTCTAATTTAAAAAATAAATAAATAAAATAAAATAAATTCTCACCGCCACATTCTCTATCACTCTCTTCCTCTTTCTCCTTTTCTTTCAAAAACAAAAACAAAAAATTTTCTCACACACTTTGTGTGTGTCCCTAGTGTGTTTTAAGTTTCTATATACAAAAAAAGATGCTACTTCGCTACTGAACATTTCAGCAGGAGGTCCTACTTACACTCAATTCCGGATGGACACGTGTTCAAGTTTTGATTAAAAAAAATCAAAACTTAGATACATGTCCACTCGTAATTGGGTGTAAGCATGACCTCCTACTAAAATGTTTTTTTTTTTTTGGTTTTTTTGGTTTTTTTTGGTTAAACTCCTGCTGAAATCGTCTGCAGCCAAATCTTATTCTACAAAAAATCTTAAGACTCATATTAAAATTAAATATTAGATGTAAAGTCCAAATTTTCTGATGCACTAAGATACTTTTAGAAAAATTCAAAAGAAATAAACAATATAAATATATAAAATAAAAAAAACCTGCGTGAGGCCGACGCGATAGCACGTGGCGACAAAGGGTTCCACCCCGATTCTTTTGCCAAACTACCACGACAAAATCTCGATTTTACCCTTGTCGCACCCTCGAAACCACGAGCCTATCATTGATGAGGAGTGAGGACGACACGTTTTTTGTCCGCTAGTGGAAGGCGCGTGACGACATATTTTTAATAATGATCAGATGACTTCGTCACGATAATCTACTTATTCGAATACCGAAACATTTACAAAATCATTTCAACTTCTCGATATTATCGTGTGATTTACCTGAACTAGTTATCGAACTCAAATGTATCGTCTGAATACGAACTTAATATTCATTATCAACCACTAAGCGACACTGACGGAGTACCCTTTTCAACAAAATTAAAAAATTATTTATAGCGTGGGCTTTGGGTTTTGTCGTATTATCTGGAGCGTGTTCCATCGTCAATCCTCGTCGTGGGATACGGACACGTGGCGAACGGATATCGTTCACATTTTCCTGGCGGGGCCCACTTTCCGAATACGAGTTGATACGATGAACTCGGTGGCGGGACCCTCTTTGAAGCTCCTCCCCCGTGATGGCCACCAGACCACGTGAGAGCGCCACGTGGTCCTGATGGTTTGGCTTTTAGTAGATGATTGATTAAGATATTCCTTTGAGACGTTTGATGTGCGACGGTTCGGTCGATCTCCACCGTTGGTGTTGATTGCTTTAACCTTTAATGAATGGGTTGAGTAATGGGGTACATTGTTAAAAGAACATTGATTTTTTTTCTTCGATCATGAGTCTTTGCGGATGATTTTTTATATTATTACTTTCTTTTATTGTTTTTTTTTATTTTTTTCGTGTTGCATGTTATGTTGTCGGAATATGAGTTTTACGCATGCAGATTAATTTTTTTGAGCACTTTGGAGTTCGACCACTTTTACAAGAAAGAAATACAGTGACGAAACATATTGGAGGGCTAAGTCCGGACACCCAACTTTTGGAGGTGTTTACAGATTGATCATGACCTTTCAAAACATTCTAATTACCTACCTAACATTTTGAAAAATTGGCATCTATTAGGTCACTAGCGTTAAGTGATGGCAAAGAAAATATAAAAAGTGTGTTTTAACTCTCAAAGTCATCAGATGGAGTTTTGGGTCTCCAAAACGATGAATTTTAGCCAAACAAATTTACGGTCTATCTTTTGCTAAAAGGCAATGAGTTGAGTTGAGAGATTAGAGCTCCAAGACCCGCGATTGTGAGATAGTTTGGCCTATTGTTTTTATGTTTTTATTGTTTCCTATTGATGGTCGTATGTGTTTCACTTTTAGTATCTTATTTATTCACCAAAATAACTCTTAATATAATTTTCGCGTTGAAAAAAAAAATTTTCTTGTTTTTGATGAGATTCTTTAACTCTATAAATTACGAATAACATATGCAACCGACAATAATTTTTATAAGTAAGCTGTAAACAATGTGGTATGATATTGTAATTGGACCAAAAAAACATTATGCCATCCAAATGATGAAGACACGAGGACTAGATAAAGAACAAATTCATTTTTCATCACAAAACAAAAAACAAAAAAAAATTGTTGGCGAGTGAAACAACAATGAAACATATGACCAAATTTATTTAAATTGCCGAGTGGCTTTTGAATGTCTACAAAGACGGAATCGGATCCTCTTCGGGGCAAATTCTCGGGGATTCTCCTAACCAATTCAATGATTCAACGGCTATAAATAGAGGGTTTCTCTGAAAATTATAATAATTGTAATCGTTAGATCAAAATTCAACAACTTGTGTTAATAGGTCAGGAGAATCACGAGGCTTTGCCTCGAAGATGATCCAATTCCTACAAGGACTAACCAATACCAATCACATATGGCTCATTTGGTGGGTTGGATGAAATTGGTCTTAGAAAGAGGTGAGATTGACAAGAATATGTCAGATAATGAACTTTATTGGGGGTTCATAATTCATTACGTCTAGTGCTGTCTATCTCATATTTTGACATAACAAACATCGAACTGGACTCAAGTTTATTTTAATTAATCATAATTTACCTAATCAGTTCACCAAATAGTTTCTAGAACCTTTCGAGATTGTTATCGTCTCAGGTTTCACACCCAACCAATACCTTCATTGACACGTAAGAAAATTAAACAAGAGTTCAAACTCCATTAATATGAACTTTTATTGAACAAAAATAAAATAAAAAGAATATTGTGGGAGTGCTTTGTAATATTTGGACGTATATGTTGTCGTATTATGAGAGGTGGCCAAGCATGTGCCACACCCCACACAAACACACAAACTATACCAAACATAGTGCCGTGTTCCTTACACTTGTCTTTTGACGTGTTTTGAAGGACAAGAAATGATGAAAAATAATATTTTATTATTATTATAAAGAATATTTTTCTTATTATTATTATAACAGGATTTGGATCCTCTCCGGAGCTCAGCCAGCTGAGCTTCCTGAGAAAATCACACGGGCAATTATATTTTGATCTAATGACTATAATTATTATAATTTTTAGAAGGACTTCTTGTTTATAGTCGTCGGATCAAAATCTAACAGCTTATGTAATTTGCTAAGAAGGCTCAGCATGCTGAGCTTAGGAGAGGATCCAAATCAATTATAACAAAAGGTGGTTTGAAACTAAGAGACTCAAGACATTTGGTAGAAACTTAGCACCATGTCTATTAGGATATTGAATCAAAGAACTTAGTTATCAAATTAAAAATCATCTAAGTAAAATTTAATAACTTGTGAAATTATTTGATCACCGTATTATAAAAAAAAAATCTATGATTTTGGAAACAACTAGTAACATTATGACGAATAATTTATATACTTACTACAGATAATTTAGTCGTCTCTAATTTTATTGATTTTTTTTGTACGAAATAATCTTTAAATGATAACTAAGTAACTAAGTAAATAATTTTGCTCCAAAAAAAAAAACTAAGTAAAAAATTCACTTCAAAATATTACACTTCGAAGGACAAAATAGGTTAATCACAACAAGATTACAAAACGGTGTGTTCAAAATAATAGATAAACTTTCATGTAACGAATTTATTGCTCCCTTAGCATTTGAAGCCAATAATGAAGGTAATTACTAAAAATGTTGTCACAACAATGCACCCATTTCATTAAGGTCTGTCTTATATATGTTGGAACGTGGCGAATATGATTTCACATCAATCATATGACAAATATATGAGTTTTTTCACTTTTAATGTGACATTCCACACCGTCCAGAGAAGTGATCCTTAAATGTATATTCTCATCCTTACCTAGCACGAGGCCTTTTGGGAGCTCACTGACTTCGGGTTCCGTCGGAACTCCGAAGTTAAGCGAGTACCGCACGAGAGCATTCCCAGGATGGGTGACCCACTGGGAAGTTGCTCGTGAGTTCCCAGAAACAAAACCGTGAGGGAATGGTAAGCCCAAAACGGACAATATTGTGCTACAGTAATGGAGCGGGCCCGGGGTGTGATGACGTCCCGGACCGGGATGTGACATTTAATACAACGGAAATCTTAATAATAAAAGGGTAAATTACATTTTCATACCTTAGGTTTGAGATCTATTTCAATTCCTTACAACATCTTCAAAACATTTCACTTTCATACATTAAGTACTATTTTATTTCAAAATAATACATCCGTTACATTTTCCATCAATGAATCCGTTAAGCGCTGACGTGGTTGTCACACATATGTCACGTGGCTGCAAAATATGTGCCACGTGGCCAAAAAAAATAATTTTTAATTTTTTTTTAAAACCTGAATTTTATCCATTAAAAAAAAAAAAAAAAAAAAAAAAACCCAT
>JADOBS010301495.1:0-12201 GCA_015708375.1 Cydonia oblonga
TCCATTTCTTGCCAACGAAGTACTCCTACACTCGTGAGGACCTCCTTAAGCTCCCTGTGAGCTTGAAATTCCCTGAAAACGTAGATTTTACGTCCACATGAACAGTGCCAAAAACGAGACATTCGGGTTCACAAGTTATCAAAGGTTTCCTTACCTGAAATGGGTACTACTCGACTCGAAATGGAACGAGGAGTACAGTGGTGACCTCAAAACCCTCGATCTGTGAGTCTAAGGCTGGGTTTCACCTTCGTTTGTACGTGCACAGTGTAATGGGAGCAGAAAACTCGAGGGAATGAGGAAAGAGAACACGGGAAGGAGAGAGAAAGTGGTCTTGTGTGTGTGTGGTCCAAATGTGGTCACTAACCAACCAAACAAAATCACATTAGATCCTAAGTGTTCCAAAACTTGGGCAAATTTAGAATTTGTCCAAAATAAACATAAGTCACATACACACCTTAGCAACCTTTAAGGGACATTTCCGTATTTTCACGCCAACGATAAATATTATTTCGAGACGAGCTGTGACAATATTTGTGTAGTAATTTTTACATTTTTAGTTTCTCATTCAGCACGATTGATATTTTATTGAGGTAGCTTTCTCATTTGTATTAAGCACGCTTTATGCCTTCTTAGGTTAGTAGAGCATCTCGCTCTTAATGATTGGTCTTCAAAGAAAATGTCAAATTATAAAAGTTAAATTTCAATTAATGGTTGATGTGACAGTCTGAAGTTTTATGTCAAATTTTGAACTTCTCCAACCGAATTGTCAAATATTATTTTATTATTTAAATAGAGTTTTAAATGCATGTAATAATTTTAAAAAAATATTGAAACAAAATTTTTATTGGTTGAAATGTTAGAGCATCTCTAAAGGAGATGTCAAATTTTAAACATAAAATTTGAATTTTGACAGCTTATATGGCATTTTGACATCTTTCAAAATTTTGCTCTCCATCCGGTATGTCAAATTAAATATTATTTTATTACACTATTTTCTTTTCTTTTTATTTTATTACACTGTTTCTTCATCCCAATTCATAAAGTTTCAATCTTACTGCAATTCTTCATCTGGGTCTTGCTAAAATCCAACTTCTGATCCTAACCGCCGTGGAGCAAATCAACGGTTCAAATTCACGGCACGTCATCTCCATCCTCCCTCTTCTCCTTCTCTTCCTTCAAAGACATCCAAACGCTCTGCACCGACGAAACCGACGACCACTCCCAGCAACAGACAACCGGCGCCGCCACCAAAAAAGCCTCCGCTATTTTCCATTGCGTCCGAGTCGCCAACTCACTCCTCCGTGCCAACTCAGAGCTACCAATCAATAGTCATCATCATCAAACATTCTATACTCTTTGCTAAACACCTTGAATCCACAAATATCGAATTTACTCTTAAAAGCCACAAGGGTAAGTTCATACACAAAATCTATCAGACTGCCCACTTAATTTCCAAATATTGAAGCTTTGAACCTACAATCTCAGTTGCATATATCAATAGAGTCTCAAAGTTCTTTTTCTTATCTATTAACAAATTTGCTCATACCAAAACTTTTTGTTCGCACTATTTTCTGGATATTTATAGGAATCTATTTCCATCACCAAAATATCATATTCCCCAAAACCCAGAATTTGAAAAACCCAATTGAAACAAGAAAGATTCATAATTTGAAAATCCCAATTGAACAAAATCGAGAGAAGAACAAGTTTAGAGGAGGATGATACAGTTCAGGGTCTTTTTCGCCGGAGATCGTCGAACATTTGCTTGTAAGGTGTGCCAAAGTCGTAAACGTTGGGTTCTCTAAGGGAGGGACCAGGGAGCTTGACGTGGGCTCCGGTGTCGTACGACGCAACGTCGAAGCCCTACCGCTTGAAGCGAGTGAGCCTCCATGCTCTGGTTTTGGTTCGCTAACTCGCTCCTCCACTATTTTCCATCGTTTGCCTTCAGTTTCAGCGTTTCCCATAAAAAAATTAATAAAAAAATATTTGAAGCTGCTGTCAAATTTGACAGCAACCTCTTTGCTGCCAATCTATGTCAACGCCACATATGAATTGACATATCGATTGGAGAATATTAATGTGGTCTTTTATTACTGTTAGAGCTTATGTGGACATTTTGACATCTCCTTTGGAGATGCTCTTAGTGCAATGAGCGATTTTGACCTCTTAATTTGAAGGATTATGGTAGTAAATGGAGGAAAGAGATCATCTCCGAATCTCTCCTTCCAAAACCCAGGGATCAAGTGATCTGGGTTTTAAAAATTTGATCTAACGACTAAAACTTATTATAGCTTTTAATTTTTTTTACTAACTTCTCTGTTTTTAACCATTTGATCAAATTTTAAAAGCCCATATTACTTGATCCCTGAGTTTTAGAAGGAGTGATTTAGAGAAGATCTCTTTCTGCGAATGGATGGTGGGATGAGGACAAATATTCTTATAATTACCAAAATATCCTACAATTAACGCGGGAATCTGGTCAATGAGATTAAGATGGCCAATGCCTATGAAATGTGATGGGGTCCAACTATCCAAGTCTACCAACCTTGTAGTGGGCCTACTAAAATAAAGTTGACTAATTGTGTGATGGGGATCTCATATTAGTGGGCCCATGTGGTGAAGTGTCCTTTTTCTCAAAGGTTTAGTCCAAACTAGTTGGTTAGAAACTAGCCCAATTCGTCAATAATTAAAATAAAAATCCTAAAAGTGGAACGCAGGAGGAGTGGTTTTTACATGGATAATCCTCTTTCCCTACTACTTAAACAAGAACGCCCTTTTAGGATTTTTATTCATGTCCCCTTCAACTCCAACCAACCACCACCTTTATAGCTCCATTTCTTTTGGATTTTGGAAAGCAATTTGTGCTTTCTCAAAACAAAAAAAAAAAACCTACTTGGAATAAACACTTCTTCACATGATTATTGATAAAGTTTTAGAACGCTGATTGGCTCCTTATCTATAAAGATCTTTCATGCTTATTTGATTGTATTCACATTACTTTTATACGTAGTCATTCAAAACACAAAACAAAAAAGTTACGCAGCGTCTCTAACTACAATTTGTCTGTAAAAAAAAACAACTTATTCATTGTGGATAATACCACAACTACTTTTTGAAAGTTCTATCCAAACCTCTTTCACGCTCAATTCCTCACACGCTTGTAATGCGACTAGTATGATAAGTGCAACAAATTTTCCGAAAATACTTAGGTTTGGGACCCATTATTGTTGAGAATATTCTACATTCGTTCATCGTACATTATGTGGTTAGAAATTATTGTAAATTTTTATATTTAAAATTGAATGTGAATAGTACATAATAAAAACTGATCACACAATGCACGATGAACAGATGTGATTGAAGGATCCTCAAGATCCTCCCAAAAAGAATTCAACAAAAATCCTCACTCACTTTAGATGCGCAAACTAATTATCTTGAGTTTGTCCACTCATTGTCAATTGAATTTGAATTTAACCATCACGTTGTAACAACTATATTTCACCCCCACTTACCCTGTGAAAAGTTGCGTCCTGTGTCGGTTTGCTTTCGGTCTTAACGAAATCCATAACCCATGATGATACCATGCAGTGTGACAGGGTAATTTACCGAAAGCTATAATGATTATTATATGTGTGAATTATGAAGGGGTAATTTGAGTTTCCAAAATTAACAGAATGAGTGTAAAGTTATAGGTAAAACTTTAAGTAGTAATATTTAACGGATGAGAATCCTCTTTGAATTCTCTTTGTAAGAATATCAAGAATCATTTTATCGTATCTGTTTATTGTACATTATGCGGTTAATTTTCGTTAAGTATTATTTATGTTTAATTTTAAATAAAAAAATTTTAAATAATTTCTGACCGTAGAATAACAGATGAATAGACAAAATAAAATGGTTTTTGGAATCATCACAAAAAAAATCTGAACAGAATCCTATTCCATATTTAGCGTGTATTTTACTCTACTCTCTTAATTTTAGCTGCGTTTGAACATGTTCCGGTGGAAAATAGATGATTGAATGATTCTGCTCACCAAACCAACAAACCCCAAATTCTCACCCCTCAAAATTTGCTTTTTGGCTTTTCCCTCCACATTTTAACGATTTGATTTTTTATGCAAATTTGACCAACACGGATGCAATGCGCGTTCACGAAGGTCAAAATCCGTGGCCATTCTCAGTGTAAATGAAAAGAAAATCACACGGACTTTTGATTCACAATTCCCACGTAGAATTTTTGACATGTCTCCCCCTACAAATTTAATCACACACGCATAGCGTGTGGACATATGACTGGTTGTTTGCTAACCATCTGAATCGAAATTGACAATAGTTTATTAGAATATGCTGTTTTATGTTGTTTCTCCACCAACTGAAAACCAATCCAGTCAAAAGCCAATTCTTCTAGCAAATGATACTTTATTGCAGTGACGGAAATAACAATCCTTATGTACTTTGATGCGGATTCGATCTCCACCGATCTCTCTTCCTTCTAACATTTAACAATTTAACGCACTAACATTGTCTTTTATAAAAAGAAAAGAAAAAAAGAGAACCAATTCTTCTTAAAACCAGAAGTTTAATTTATGATATTGTGTTTGCATCACTTGTGGGAACACACTGCTCTTGTATATGTAAAGAGAGGCGTTTTCACATCTTTTTCACTGTAGATGGCTGAGGAGATTTTGATATGTATATGAATGGTAATCAATTAAATAATCCGAATTTGAAATGGAAATCTTGATTTTGATTCTGATTCATAATTAATAAACATGTTTAAATTGTTTCTTAATAATAGTGTTTGTATTTTTGTTGGAGAATATCAACATTATTACATAAAGTTTGTGTGGAAGGTGCTTCGAAGCTTGTCATAGATGCAATTAAAGGATAAAGTTTGTGTGGAAGGTGCTTCGAAGCTTGTCATAGATGCATGCAATCAAAGGATTTTTTACAACTCCATGGCAATTGAGAAACATTAGTGAAGACATTTTTGCTTTTGATTTCAGATTTTAGAGCTATGTGTATACAATATACAATTTTAAAATTCTCAGAATCCTCAAAAAAAAATTCCGAAGGAGATGCTTATCCTTTCTTGACGGATGCAATCACTACAACACGGTAAATTGGACTAGGTGGAATAGGTAATTACCAAGAAAAGGGAGAAAATAGTAAATACCCACTTTCTTCGCGGTAAACTGTAATAATGTCAGGCGGGTTCCACCTTCTCTCCTCCATCTCTAAAATTTATTTCCTTTCGGACACTTTCTCTCTCCCCTCTCTCTCTCTCTCATCAAAATAAAATCTGAAATTCCACGAACAAAACGAGAAAAAGCAGACTGCTCCCTTACCCCTCTCCCTCCATTCCTTGCAACCTCCAATCTCTCGCCTTTCCACGCACTATTTTGTTTTCTTATGTACACAATTAATTTAATCAAAATTTAAATTTAAAGAAAATTAAATTAAAAATCTGTTTGTATTGTATCTGCCGCCTGACTGCCTGACTGCCTGCCCGCTCCTTTCTCTCTCAAACTCTCAGAGAGGCTTGAGCCTCTGTCCCCTCCTCGCATGGACAGTCATTACTCATCCCCATCGATCTCAACGGTCGGATTTGCTTCCCACCCCTTCACTTATTTTCATGCACCCAATCTCACTGCCCCTCTCGCTCTCTCTAAATCCATCGCATTAGGTGTATTTCTATTTCTATATCTATAGGTCTGTGTATGTATGTGTGTAAATACATGTTTGTGCTGCTCACTTTGTAGTTTCTGCTCTAGGGTTTCCATTCAAATCTCGAATTTTCATTTGGGTTCAGTTCAAATCTCGACTTTTGATCTTCGTCTGAATTCGATTTTGCTTTCTCTGTCTCTGTGATCCGTTTAGATCGTAGTCGGATCTGCGGTAGTTGTTCACGATGCTTCGTTTGCACGGACAGGCATGGAGGAAGACGCCATGAGGAGGAAGGCCAGGTCCGTTAGGCGCAGAGTTGGTGGTGGCGGTGAGTGGCATTGGCTTGTAATTTTGGGCTCTCTCCAGGGGTTACTTGCCGGATGATATGGGCTGCGGTGGCTCCAAGGTCGACGACTTGCCGCTAGTCACGCTTTGCAGGGAGCGGAAGGACTTCATCAAAAAGGCGTTGGACCAGCGCTACGCTCTCGCCGCAGCCCACCTCTCCTACTTCCAATCCCTTCAGCACATCGGCGACGCCCTGTGCAAGTTCGTCGACGAAGACCTCATTATCTCCGGCGCCGGCGGGTCGTCTTCGCCGCCGGGATCTCCAGTTCTCACGTTACCCTCCGACGAAGGCAAGCCCAGGAAAAGGAAACCCCATACAAACGACTCGTCGTCTACGTCGATTTCGCACTCTGTTTCCGCTGATTCGCCGAAAGCGGACGACATTGACGACTCTCACATACAATTGTCGTCTGGGTCCGAGTCAGAATCCGAGTTGGACTTGTCTTCGGGTCACATTCACATCGAGGACAGCCCGGAGCAAGAGGTACCCTCTTCTTCTTCCTCCTATCGTTACCCTTCGAACTACCCTCCGAATTACCCTTCGAATTACCCTCCGAATTCACATATGTATTATATGAGAAGGACAGAGACGCCGATGCAGACGGTGTATTACGAAGAGCCGGAGAGATATCCGAACCAAAATGGTCCTTATCTGGATCCTTATCCGGGTTATTCGGGTTTTCAGCCGTATGGCGGTGGTGGGTTTTTCGGGTACCCAATGGGGTCACCGGTGAATAGTGAAAATCCTTACAATAGACGGCCGCCGAGCCCACCATCACCGGCCCGTCCTCCACCTGCACCGCCTTCGCCTCCGACAACCTCCACTTGGGATTTCCTGAATGTGTTTGAAGCTTATGATAATACTGGTTACCCGGGTTCCTATCCGAAGGCTAGATACGGGTACGGGTCCACGACGAGCAGTCCGGACTCGAAGGAGGTGAGGGAGAGAGAGGGAATTCCTGATTTGGAGGATGAGACAGAGCAAGAAGTGTTGAAAGAGGTTCACAAGGAGAAGCGGAAGGCGAATGAGGAGGGTAATGTGAATAGGAATAGGAATCAAAATTCGGGTGAAGGGACTTCAAGGGCTGTGCCATTGAAGCAGCCAAGCAGTGAGGGGAGTTCAGGGACAGTGCCATTGCATAGCAGTGAAAGTTCACACTCTGGGCATGGGAAGGAGATAAAGAGCAGTCCTGATACAATTGGATCCAAAAACTCTGAAGAGGAATCTGTGAAGAAAAAGAGGGTGAGTTTTGAGTTTGAGGTTGAGGTTGAAGCAGCATCGACGCATGATGTTGGATCCTCTAAAGGGAGTAGCTTAACTACATTGTCAGTCCACGGTACAATGGATCTTCAGGAGGTTGTGAAGGAAATCAGGGATGTGTTTGAGACTGCGTCTACTTATGGGAAAGAGGTTGCCATGCTGCTTGAGGTGGGCAAGTTGCCTTATCAGCCTAGAGGTGCTGCACTTAAAGGTAGGAGTCTAATCCCTAGTTGTCTTGGTGCTTTATCATACATATCCTCATTCTGTAGATTGCTTCCACCATCTTGTTCGAATACATTTAAATGGTGAAGTTTTTGTCTGTTGTTGGGAATCTAAGCTGTGCGCTGTCTATGCATTACATCCCAGCTCCATTGTAACAAGGGCTTACTTTCTGTGAACTAAAATGCATACTTATCGACCCAAGTAGCATAAAATACTTAAGTGTTGTGCCTTATGGACTCACATGAACCATGTGCCATGAGTAGATGAGAAATTAGGATTTTTGTGCGAACACTGAATAAAGTTTGCATAATTAACAAGATGATTTCAGAATTATTGTTCTTCCATGTTTTTGTTAGAAGCTCTGGTTGAGCAATGTGGATACAATATTGCTCTACTTTTTCTTGCATTTCCTTTTTCCGTATACTCAATTGTTAAGCATTAGATATGGCTTTGTAATTGAACTTGTCCAAGTCTTGACACTGAAAAAAAGTAATAGTCCCTCCCTTGTTCATGTTTGCTTTAAATTAGAAACCAGCATGTTACGCAATAATTTTTTTGGAGATAGCTGTGAAAGAATTGTCACTGGAGGATTAATCTGCAGGAGCCGTGTTGACTATTATATTTTATGGTGGTCTAACTGATTGAAGTTTTATCAGAGATGCACTCTGATCATTATACGTACACATGCTGAAAAGGTTTTACTTCTGAGGACCTTCTCGTGCTTGAATTTGTTTTGATAATTACTTGGCTCCGGATTCCTTTTACACATTGCAAAGCTTCATCATACTGCAATGACCAAAGACTTAAAAGTCCAAGTTACACCTGAATGTTTTGAAAAAACAAATATATATATAAATCTCACTGTTTCGACTGTAGAATGCTTGTAGGATCGATAATCAAATTCTGTTATATACTTTTTATTGGGATCTTTATGAAGAAGCATTATTGCTGCTGTTTCATTAGAACTTATGAATGTCTTTGCAGTGGTCTTCTCAAGGATCCTTTACCTTGTAGCACCTTCCATGCTGTCTTCACCCCCTTCATCCAGGCCACCAGTAAAATTAAGTTCTAAGACCGTGAAATTGGCAAAAGCTTACCAGGGAGAACCGGGAAAAGATATCAAGAAGCCTGGAAACCTCTCATCGACTTTGGAGAAACTTTATGCATGGGAGAAAAAATTGTACAAGGAAGTTAAGGTGAGAGAATCAAAATTATCGACGTCATGCAGCTCATAATTACTACTATGATGACACTTAAAAGACTGAAGTCTTTGTTAGCTCACAGTCACCAAATCCTTTTATTGCAGCAGGTTGCAAAACATATTTCATTCCCTCTGATTTAACAAGTACAATGCATTTGCATTCATAGAAGGACCTGAATTTCTATATTATAGTTTTTTTTTCCTGTACTAGCTTTGATTTGATGCGTCAATCATCACTTTTTTTTGTTCTTCAAGTGGCTTGGAGCTTGCTCCTTTTGACATCTGTTTAATATGTATTCGTGTTGCACTAATTTTAGGACGAAGAAAAGCTACGGGTTGACTATGAAAAGAAGTGCAAGAAATTGAAAAATCTAGATAATCATGGAGCTGAGTCTGCTAAGATTGATGCCACCCAGGCTTCTGTACGGAAGTTGCTAACCAAAATTAATGTTTGTATCAGAGCTATTGATACCATATCGAGGAGGATACACAAGTTGAGGGATGAAGAATTGCTTCCCCAAGTCACGGAATTGATTCATGGGTAACAAATCTCTTCAACTTCTTTCAGCAACAGCTTATCACTTTGGGTCACAACAATATTTGCTTGTCACTTTGGGTCACAACAATATTTGCATTGGTTCACTTTTATTGTTGGATGAATTAATCTGAATTATGTCCTGCCTTTTTTTCTTTCATTTCATTGCTTTTTTATTTGTATAGAATTTGTATATATGAGGTTATAAGGTGATTGTGTGAGAGATTATTTCCCAATGGTTAAATCAATAAGTTGGTAGTGGTTCGTATTGAGCCCCCCACCAGCTCAACGGTGATGACTTTTGCTTTCTATTGGGTCACTTTCCCTCATGCATGACCCCCTTAAGACCATTGGTGACAATTTTGGTAGGGGGATTCGTAAAAAGTATGATTCCTGAACTTGTATGTAAAGATGCTTAAACTTTACCAACAATCCATCCGTACATCGAGGGATAGATTAAGGTGTGCTACAGGGAATCCTAGCCCTTTTAAATTTTCTTTCCATTATTTTTGCCCTCCTGCCAAACATAGGTTATTTACTGGTGATGTTATATCTATTACTTGCAGGGACTTGACTTTATATGTTAATATTTTTACGTTCTAAGGTTTTTTTTTTAACTCACCGGGGATCTTTTGTTAATATTAGTATCTTTTTATCTGCAGGGACTTTATATGTTATATCTATTACTTGCAGGGACTTGACTTTATATGTTTTCTAAGTTTATTTTTTTTACTCACTGGGGATCTTTTGTTAATATTAGTATCTTTTTATCTGCAGATTGATAAGAATGTGGAAATCCATGCTTAAATGCCACCAGAAACAGTTCCAAGCTATTATGGAGAGCAAAATTCGATCTCTTAAGGTGAGCACTGGCCTTCGAAAAGATTCCGGTTTGAAAGCTACTCTTGAACTTGAAATGGAGCTTCTGAGCTGGTGCGCCTCCTTTAACAATTGGGTCAGCACCCAAAAGTCCTATGTTGAGTCCTTAAATATGTGGCTTTCAAGGTGCATTAATCAGGAACCTGAAGAAACTACCGATGGAGTTGCCCCTTTCTCCCCAAGCCGGATGGGAGCTCCACCCATTTTTGTAGTTTGTAACGATTGGTGCCAAGCAATGGAAAGAATTTCCGAAAAGGGGGTGACAGGTGCGATGCAAGATTTTGCTTCAACCTTGCACCAGTTATGGGAAAGGCAGGACGAGGAGCAACGTCAGAGGATCAAAGCTGAGTATGTCTCCAAGAATTTGGAGAGCCAACTCAGAAAATTGCGTATGGAGAGAGCGAAAAGGGACCATGACCATGATGCATCAACAGACAAAAGCGCTCTGTCAAAGTCTCCTTCCAATAGTGGAGTTTCACCACTAGATGATCTGAAGGTGGATTTGGATTCAATGAAGAAGAGATTAGCCGAGGAGAGGGCGAGGCATAAGGAGGCCATCAAATTAGTTAATCACGCAGCTTCCAATAGTTTGCAAGGTGGTTTGGTCCCAATTTTTGAAACTTTAAGTAGTTTCACTTCAGAGGCTCTGAAGGGTCACGAGCAAGTCAGACTTCAAGATGCCAGAGGCTCATAGCGAATGTAAAAATATATTTATACAAGTCGGACGTGCGATCTGTGGAGTAGCTAGAGCCCGTCTGTATATGTACAGTCGTTTCTTGAGATCGCATACATTTAGAAATGGTAGGTTAGCAGAAAAAGGAAAGGGAACTATATGAAACTTTAGGCATGACAGAGAGCCTCGAGAAGGTATTTAGAAAGGCTGATAGACCGTAGAGTTGATCCCTTTGGGTTGCCTGGAAGTTGATACATTCTCATCTCGACTAGGAGAAATTTTTTGGTCTGGCGGATGTACTGCATCACCTGCGTCGCCTCCACACAAACATTGGGGGTGAGGACCTTAATACCGGAGGGTTCCGTTCTTTGTGTGTGTGGTCTGACTGGTGACATGGTCCAAGGCAGAAACCCAAGAATGCCTCCTTGACTTGATATCTGGTACTGCACAACCCCTCTAACAGATGGCAAGTTTGTACAGAAAATTCATTTATTGGGTTTATTGGTTTTTAGGTGGATGTATTGCCAGTTGTTTGAATGTGTAGGATGTCAGCTTAGAGAAACTGCAAGTCTTTGAATGAGCTGTTCCATTACCAAAATGGTTTGTCTTTTCTTGTACTGTCTGGATCTTTCTTATGCATCATCCCCTTGCATTAATTCAAGTGCATGGTGCCCGTTATAGTTGTATTGTGTCTGAACGTGAGCGATTTCTGACTATCGATGCATGTGGGCAGGGGCGGATGGAAGTAGGGACCAAGGTGGTCCTGGGACTATTTGAGTTCGGAAAATATACATGCGAAGGTTTTTCAATGACTCTTTGAATGTTGGTGCTTACTAAATGTTTGATGTATTGCATGCTAGACATATTTTGACATGTTGCGTTAACAACACTACAAATTTTCTTTATCACTCATTAGATTGTTTAGGCATATGTTGATATAACTCGACATGTGCATAACAAGCCCACCAAGTGAATAAACTACGCGTTTCGTGCTCTTTTCTTATAGAAAAACCTTGTATTTAACACTGGGACTTCTCAATGTTCAAATCATGAATCCACCACTGCGGGGGCAACATTGCGTTAGAAATTGCCCACTCGAGCAGGGACAACAAACCTCTGCAAAATCATGACGTTATAATTGTGAACTTGAACATGGAATCTAGTATTCATGAGAGAAACTAATCTAGAATAGGGGACGTCAAGGTAGCTGTGTCTCAAATTTATCACGTGTTTCTATTGACTTAATTGATAAGTGGGGACGTGGTTCTGTTTTTTTGCACTCTGGTAGAGTTTTTCGGAAGAGAATCCTCTTCGGATCCACTTTGTGGGAATCCTAGGGATCCCCACATTCTAGTCATTCATCGTATATCGTGTGGTCAGTTTTTATCAGGTACTATTTGTGTTTAATTTTAAATAAA
>JADOBS010301496.1:0-12201 GCA_015708375.1 Cydonia oblonga
TTTGTTGGTGGCTCACGAGGAATCTTCGGAAGTTCTGACAGACCATCACTCACGTAGGACTACCTACGGGTGTTGTTTAATTACTACTTTTATGTTTGACTGCACTTAGGCTAGTTAAGCTCTGATTATGTATGCACACCTATTTTCGTTTGTGCACTTAACCACTTTCAGATTGACTTTTATTCAAACATATCTTATTTTATAAATTGCTTCTGTTCGTGCACATGGTTACGTCACCCTCACGTGACGGCCAGCACGCCCTCCTTCGGGCGGGGTGTGTCAGCAAAGGTCACTTAAAGCAGTTTAATTTTGGATGAAAAAAATGGTGGGAAATAAAGTTTTCTCAACAAAATTTTAGAATATTTTGTTGGAGAACCTTTTATTTTGGGGGGAAATTTGATTTTTTGTTCGATGAATATATGTATGTTTGCCGGATGACTTGCACATATTTCGTTGGGCAAACATAAAAAAAAATTAATTTCCTTACTTTTTAAATTTAATTTCCAACTGTTAGAAGGTCGTTAAACTTGATGATCAAGTCCCTTTAATTTGTGGTTCTACTCTCAAATACCGTTCTTAAAAAAAAAAAATCAAAATCAAAGGTCGTATAGCCATTAAATCATGATTTTTTATTTGTAACCGTCGAAGGATTTCGTCTGATTGCCTAATCCTCAAAATTTTGTTTTTGGTGTATGCAATCATTGAGTAAATACAAATAAGTTTGACGGTTGGATCATTGAAACTAATTTCGCAAAATGCATATCCCTTCAAAACAATAGATTCAAGCAACACTTAGAATTTATTCTATACTTCCACTAAGTAGAACGTAAGATTTTGTCGTATCCACTAGTGCAAATATTTTAAATTGATGATCAGGTTCTTCATAGTATTATTCTATGGTCGAGGAGTGTAGTTGTATAAAATTATCAAAATTTGAAGTTACAGTAATTGTTAAATTGATTTTTCATTTGTAACCATCAAAGAATTCCATCTCAATACCTAATTTGCAAGTGTTTGTTTTCCATGATTTTTGGCCTATGCAATCTCGGAGTACATACAAACAAGTTTGACGGTTGGATCATTGAAACTAGTTTTGTGTAATGTGTATCTTGTCACAAAATAATAGACTCAACAAACACTCAAGAGTTTCTTCCAGACTTTCATTAAGTAGAACATAAGATTTAGTCGCATCAGCTAGTGTAAATATTTTAAATTGATGATCGGATTTGTTCATCGTATTCTTCTAGGGTTGAGGAGTGTAGTTGTAAAAAAATTATGAAAATCAGAGTTAAATAATCGTTAAATCGTGATTTTTCGTTTGTAACCGTTAAAGGATTTTGTCCCAGTACCTAATCCCGAAAAGTTTTTTTAGTGGTTTTCGGCGTATGCAATCTTCGCCATTGCGCACAAGTCTGGCCTAGACATGAGCTAGACAATGGTGAGTGATTGTTTTCCACTGGCCTTCAACAAGTCTCAGAACCTCGAACAATTTCTAGAGGGTGTATTGCATGTCTTCCCTGCCCATGATGTTGAACTTGTGGGACATTTAGTCCAATCTAACCCCTCAATCGCTTGCTTAATTGCCGATACCTTCCACACCTCGGCTGCAGCCATAGCCAACAAGTAGGGCCGGTCCAGGCCCAGTGCAGGTAGGGCGATCGTCATGGGCCCAAAAAAAATTAGGATACCAAAATTATTAGGACGGTATATTTATATCTGTTTTCATAAGAGTATAAATTTATAAAATTTGCTTTCATGAAAAAGAAATTTAACTAGAAGTGGTGATTTTGTCATTTGAAATAATGAAGAGGTCTTGGGTTCAAAACACTATATGTGCTTAATTACTTTCCAATTTTTACAATTTTTTTTCTTAAGAGTATAAATTTATAAAATTTGGTTAAATGATCAAGAAGTCTAATTAGAAGCAATGATTTTTGTTGTTTAAAATTAACAAGATTTTTTAAATTCGAAATACTATATGCGTGTTTATTCTTTTCAATTTTTACGAATATTTGTTTGGTTGTTAATTTATTTTTAGTTACTAGCTAGTAACTATGTGGGTTACTATTATTAAATATTCGTTTGAATTCAAGTCTAATCTTCTACAAAGAGTAATACGTAGACCAAATTTTTAGAGCAAATTTGCAAATCATATGCCCTGTCATCAAAATGTTTAATTAAGTGTCCATTCATTACTTATACATATTAATTAAGGACTTGAAAATATTTTTTTCATCTCATATTGACAAGGTTAGTAAATAAGAAAAAACACCTCACGATTTATACAAAAACACTTTAAAAGTTCAGATGGAAAACAAAACTCATCGTCTATCTACATGTAAGCTTGGAGTTTTTTGGTTTCCTTCTCTGGATACAAAATAAATTAGTCTTTCTTTGTTTCTAAATTATTGAATTTGAATTGCTTTTCTAAGTATAATTTTATCGATGTCTTACGTGTGAAAAATTGGCGTCGTGGCAAGCCTCAAAATTCTCTGGACTAGCCATGTTGAGTGTAACACAAGGTATAACTGCGAGGCAAAAGATGACTGCCGCATATCGTCTATCTACTTGTAAGCCCAGAGTTTTTTTGTTTCCTTCTTTCAATACAAAATAAATTAATCTTTTTATGTTTCTAAATTATTGAGTTTGAACTGCTTTTCTAAGTATAAATTTATTGATGTCTTACGTGTGAAAATAAATAATTTTCTTATATGAAGTTAGGACACATTTTTTAGCATCACTCCGGACCCCAAAAATCTCTGAACCGGCCTTGCCAACAAGTACAACCTTGTCTGCATGTACATATTTAACAATTTTCTACGCACAATGTTACTTCCAGCTTCTGCAGGCCTTAAGTTTTCTCCATTATTCAATACAAAATTCATATTAGGCTTTGAATTTCTTTTGTCTTCTGCTTTTAGTTTGAGAATATAGTGCTCTGCTTGATCTATTCTTCGACTGCTCAATGCCCCGTGAAAATAAGGCATCACGAAAAGACAGCGGTTTAAATTGGTGAAAGCTGATTTTCATTTTTTTGGAACAAAAACTCGGTGGGAGCTAGAACTCAGCTTCAGTCTTGTATATATGGTTTCTAAGAATAATAAAAGCCTCAAACAGAGAGAATTTAAGTTAATAAACCACAAAACGAAATCTCGATCGATTGTATCAATAACATGAAGGAACAAACCTAACCTTTAGAGATCGACGAAGATGATGCCATAGCCAATCACAGTAGAACTTCTCCTCTCTGTTGAAAGCTTAGCGCTTGTACTAACAATACGTCTTGGTCCAAAACCAAGCGTGCCTTTTGCAAGAGCAGAAGTTTACTATTTATACTACAAAATAGTCTCACCGATTCATGTAAGACATTATATGAGAATCAACAAGTTACTAGGATCACGGATGCTAAAGGGTGGGAGAAACAAGGCAGCAATAAGTAAACTTTCCAAAATAGTGAAAATGACTTTGAATTAATTAAGGAAAATCCTAAAAATATAGTGTTTGCAATGACTTGCAAATCTAGAGAGAGAGAGAGAGAGAGAGAGAGAGATGGAAGATCGTTCAAAACCTTATGCAATTATGGTGCCTCTCCCTCTCCAAGGCTATGTAATCCCATTTACCAATCTGGCCATGAAGCTTGCGTCACAGGGTTTGACCATCAATTTTATCAACACCAAATTTATTCACCACCATATAACAAAATCCCAGCCGAACAAGAACACTGAGGATCATGATCAAACTAACATATTCGCCACGGCACGCAAGTCCAGCCAAGACATACGCTACAAAAACCGTGAGTGATGGTTTTCTGCTGGCCTTCAACCAGTATTAGAACACCGGCAAATATCTTGAGGGTGTGTTTATGTCTTCCCCTGCCTATGTCGATGAACTTGTTGGAGATTTAATCCAATCAGACCCCTCGATCACTTGCTTGATTGCTGATACCTTCCACACTGGCCAGCAACCATAGCCCACAAGCACAACCTTGTCCATATTTCCTTCTGGACTGAGCCAGCTTTGACTTTAAGCCTCTACTATCACTTGGACCGCCTAAGAAAAAAATGGTCATTTTCGTTCTCATGGTACGTAATAACCTTCTCATAAATCTCCTCAAGTTTTAGGTTACATAGCTAGGTTACAATTACCTTATCTTACTACAATATGACATATTATGTTGTCAAACTGTCAATACACAAGTTCACGACTCATGAGTGATTTAAGTTGACAGTTTGGAATAAGAAAATTGGAGTTGAGTATATATCACTTTGATAGTCGATTTATCAGAGAATAGCAAGGACACCATCGAATCCGAGTGCCTTTCAGCCTTGCAAGACAAGCAACCCACGTATGCAATTGGCCCCGTCTTCCCCAATCAACCTACGAAGAGTATTGTTGTGGCTACAAGCCTCGTTACTAAGTTTGACTGCACCGAATGGCTCGGTTGCAAGCCTCATGGTTCCATTTTGTACATTTCAGTTGGTAAGAATGTGACAAGGGAGGGTTGATTGTGCCATGGTGCTCTCAAATTAAGGTGCCTTCACATCCAGCAGCAGGAGGGTTCTTAACACATTGCGGATGGAATTCCATACTCGAAAGTATGCGGTGTGTCATTCCCATGTGTTTCCCTTTTCTTGGTGGACCGAAACACTAATCGAAAACTAGTGGTTGATGACCGGGGGATTGGACGGAATCTCTGTGAAGGGTTAAACCCGCATTGCCAATATGCTTCTCGGTTTTGTTAACAGTTGCAAAGGACGAAAATACGTCGGTACCAGAAATAGTTGGTTATAAACTCTATCTGTGATAAAAATTCACAGCAAAAGATGATAAACATCGAGTAGGAATGAATGTACAAATAACACTGCCAACCCTAGGGTTTGAGACAACCAGGTTCATCTGGTCAGGTTGCAGTAGCCAGTAGGTCGTACATCAGTTATGAAATACAATTTACAAAAGGGAAAAGAAAGTAAAAAATAAAAATCCAAAATACAAGTTCTCTACATTTGTACAAATTACGACCTTTTGATCAGAGAATTGTACACATAAAAGGTTCGGTTTGCCGTTCGGGCTCGCACGGGCACCTTTGGCATCCAATCCTCAAGTCAGAGCTAAACTGAGAAAACGTTAAAGTCGCTGAACTCCAATTGAAGCCCCGCAATTAGAAGGGTGTTACGCTGTTGTCCGATTTGGCACATATCAAACTCCGTTGCCAATTTTGAAATCTGAAAAGGATGCAGTTTCTCGACCTTCGGCTGATGGTGTTGGTTCTTTCTTGTTCACCCCGAAAAAGGAGCAATTTTGAAATGCATCAAGACTGCTGGCAATAAGGCGGTTCAACCCACTAAGGCTATCACTCAGCATGAAATCTTCGTTATTGTATTTGGAGGACGGCATCTCCAAATCTAATGGTCCTAAAGATTCAGGCTGTAAAGATAGGAACACAAAAATCAGATTTATCCCCAAAATATTACTGAAACGCCATAAATTTATCGCTAAAATAATTCTACATATATACAGATACAATTCCAATAACACTTTTTTGAAAGGACCCTCTGCTTCCTTGATAACAAACAGGGGTAGGTCTCAGCAAGACCAGGCAAGACAGGTCATGAAGCTTCAAAGTTAAAGACAGAAAATGCTGAAAAGAAACATACCCAATATATATCTGCTAATGCGTTAAAATCTTTTACTGAACTCTCAATATGTAGATCCGGCTGACACTGGTCCACACGGTCTCCTTGGGGAGGATCAGTAGGCCTGTCAATGACAGGTATGTCCTGCAAAAAGTCACATTACACAATGTGTTTTCACAAAGCAACTCTGCCTATTCCCCATCCACCATGCAGAGTTGAGTAAAAAAATTATGTATTAGGAAATGATACCTCAACCATAAGATCAGATCCCGCTGCGCTTGTACAAACTGTCTGTTTGCAGGGCCCTGGGGGAGCAACCCCAGATACACTAGGAACTTCTTGACAGAAAACAGGATTCTTTGGAAATGAGAAGCCATCACATGTTTCTTCAGCATCCCAGATAGAAGATACATGGGATTCCATAATAGGTTGACATCCCATCTTGTCCTGTCTAGCAATATGAGCGGCAATCACAGCATCAAAAGAATCACAGCTAAATGGGATCTGCTGTAGGCATTGGGAGGTTTCAGCAGCAGGTGGATCAATGCGGTTAGAATCTAAATCATGAGACACTCCTAATAGCAAATCTCCAACGCTTATGTTGGTTAGGCTATCCGCCCAATCACCAGATGATAGTGAACTGCCATTAATTAATCTCGTGCCATCCTAGGTTTTTACAGACAAATTAAATGTTCAGAAAAATAGCATAGCAAATATAAACAAGAAAAATATGTAAAGAGTTTACAGCACAATCTACTCCATAGTTCACAAAATTAGAGAGGTGAAGTTACCCATAGAGGAAGGTCAATTGCTAGTATGTCTATTCAGGCCTATGAGCCTGGAATGAATAAAAAATTAAATGCTTGAGGCAGAGGAAGGTCAATTACCAGATCTCCCCGATGTAATGAGGTACTCTGATCACCAGCCTCCTTTCTGTGCAATGTCCTTATTTCTGTAGGGGGCCCCACATTGTTTGGACTTGAGGAGACGTAGCCACTTATCTCATTGGGCTCATCAGTTGATGTCAAAGCAAGAGAGTTCTTATCCACAGACTGGATGTTAGTTGATAGATGAGATATAGGAGTTGAATCCACAATCTGCTCGTTCCTCTTCTCCACATTCATGTGCTCCCCTTGAATGCTGCAAGATGCTATAGGTGCTTGGAATTCAACAGACCTGAGCTCAGTATTGGAGAACCAACCGTACCTGCAATGATAGTGCAAGTCATTTATGTTATTAAGTGATCCAATATAAGACACTATATTTGAGTTCAAAAGAAAGAAGTAGAAACCTTAAACGAAAAACTGGAGGGCTTCCAATTGTTGAGTATACATCTGCCGCACTGACAACTGAGTCTTGTGCCCATCTAGGATAACCCATCAGGTTCTCTCTCTGAACACTGTAAGGGAAAAGCATTAGCTCTCCTGATGCTACATTTGAATTCCCCCATTTGCGATTTAGGTGTTCCAAAACTGACGATATCTTTTTCCGAGTACTAAGAGTGAGCTCCAAGTGTGGATTATGTTTATCCTGCGAACCAATGAAGACCCAAATTTTAGTTGCATCTCTAACAAGTGTTCAGGTGTTTAACCTTTATTACAAATCAAACTCTAAAATTTTAGTTATGCCAGTGCTTACAATTTCCAAGGCTCTCCTAGTAACATCATCAATTGGGAACAACTGGAGTTTAAGTTTCATACAATTGTTCTCTGCATAATTTTTTTGTGGGAAAGTGGGCATAGGGGACAGGACGGTTCCAAGAGGAACAGAGTTGCTTTGCCCTGGAAATCAAAACGAAAAGAACCATTGCATTAAGAAACTTTGCACAACTTCATTGAGGATAAGCCTTTCAAGAACATATAATGTAACAGACAAAAACTGGCCAAAAAATGACTCACCTTCAGTGCTTCTGTCCTGCGGCTGAACTTCTTTATCAGTTGCTGCTCGCTCCAGATGCTCAGCAGCATCAGCAACCAAAGAAACCCCAGCAATTGCAGCCTTTTCCCACTTTTTATACGCCACTGACGAGACAGCACCTGCTAATAATACATTAGTAAGCAGAAAAATACCAAATTTCCTCAATATGGAACCAGCAGTAAGAATATGTGACCATATTCACTTATTTCAAAAACCAGATACTGCTAATTATTTTGAATAGTAATTTTATAAAATGAAGCTGATATCATATGAATAGTAATTTTATAACATGAAGCTGATATCATATGAAACAAGAAGCAATTCCTCACCATATCCAACACGGGGAAAATCAAATTAAGTAAAACCTTCAAAGCATTTTTTCTAATTAAAAGGAAGATAAGTCAATTTTATTCTCGGGAAAAGAAAACAAGAAGAATAAAGCCAGACACTAAGTTTGAAGGAGGCAAGAACAGCAATCTAAGAAACTAGAGTCACAAAGGTACCTGGTAGTTTGAAAACTTAAAAGGTAATAAAAAATAAAAAATAAAAAAAAATAACCATAACCATCCTCAGATTCAAGCAAGTTATATAAAATTAATGAGGGTGAAACCATAAAATCCAAATGCACTCAGATATTCCTTCATATTAGGTGGAAGGTGACATCAGATATTTATGCTCATCCTTATACCACTTCGCTGAAAGTATATATGAGCAAAAAGTGCACCAAACAATTTAGAGGCCAATTTGCACAGCTGGGACAACGCAGCAACTAGGAATTAAATTCTAAACATTACATGAAAAGATTGTCAAAGTGACTAATTACCTAAAGGAACTAACCAGAACAAAATGACCACATAAGCTAGCATCTGTTACAAGGAGAGACCGAAAAGTGGTTAGACTAACAAAAAGAATCACCTGTTTTCCGTCGTTGTCTAGCAGGTTTCATGGTACTTGAGTCTCCTTTGTTGCTACGATTAACACCTATATTTACATTGCGCTTCATTGATGCTTTTCCAGGTCCTAATTTCTGAATATTGTGACTGTCAACAAGAACCAGTTTAACTGTGCGATTATCATGTCCTGATGGTCTATTCTGATTGGAAACAGTACTCGGAGCATTAGGAGGGCAGTTTTCCCCCTGAGAAGGCCGTTTCCTAACACTCTTCTTCCGGTCTTTCAGGAGTTGGTGTTCCTTTATGGAAAAGACATATGTTAGTCAATCCATGACCAGTATAATTGATCAAAATCAAACATAGTGCCCTTCTATGAAACTACATTAACCATGCTACACCATAAACTGCTTCACTCATCATGTACACGAAATACACTATAGTTACCCATGGTTGATGTGTGTAACACAAGGCATGGTAAGCAAAATTCTAACCTATCAAACATAAGAAAGTATTTCTTTATCCAACATATATCTATATATATACATATATTTGTAAGAAAGTATTCATGGATCAATTACTGTATTTTACTAACCAGTGCTTCTATAAAGATTTTAAACCTTCGGGGCTTCAAGTGAAGCTTTGATGCTTTGCAACTATATTTTTCCAGCAAAGACCACCTGCAACAAAATCATTCAAAACATATAATTCTCTGCACAATTGTACTATTTATCAAGACAATTTCGGCAGACAAGTAATTGTCAATCATGATGTCCCTAAGCCCTTTGATCAACGATAAATATCAGGTCGAATGCTCCCAACAAAGACTGTTGAAAACTAAGATCCAACTGCAGTCTGTATATTTTTAGAGGAGGTCCACAGGAAATAAAAATGGGGGTAATCTGATTAGTAACTAATCTTACCATCGAAGCATAGCAGCATTCGTATCTTTAGAATTTTTGGAATCCAAATACAATTCTGGACCCAGCAACTTGTTCATACGCCTCACAAGACGATAGTAATAATGCCTGACCTGGAAACCATGAAGGGTAAATAAAACAAAATGAAGCAGAAAGAAGATTAAAATCAAGATGTCGAAAGGAGGATCTATGGACCATCATGAAAACAGTCAAAAGTAACTGTGATCAAATACCTGATCCTTGTTTTTACTTTGAACACGTCGAGTGATCTTTTCAAAATTCTGCAATCAATGTTTGAAAAGTTAGGGATTATTATGTCTAAAATAGTAAATTGGCAACAAAAAAAAACCCAAATAACAAGAACATGCCTTCCCAACTTGTCGTAACGCAGAAAAGAAACTTTCCTCCTCTTGATGTGTCCAAGCAGCCCATTGCCTTGTTGTTTTTTTCACTGCACATTCACAACAATTAGAACGTCGAAATTTGTACCTGGGAAACTGACATATTCAGCAGAAGCCCATAATAACAAATTTAGGCATAAGTTTTGCATTAAGCATACTGGGCTGCTGCTGTGCGACATGAGTTGAGATGGTTGGGGCTACAACTGGACCTCCATCCTGAACCAAGAAGCTCCCCTGATGAGGATGTACCTCAGAGTCCATGATGACTGCTGACCCAATCTGCATGTTCAATGCATAACAAGATATCTATATGCTCTTGCTCTCAGATTCCAGTGCTTCGAGTTAGACTTTGTTTGACCTTCAACTTGGTGAAAATCCAACTAGCTAATTGCAAGAAGAGGAGTTAAGCTTAGCCTGGAAAAAATCAATTCAGAGAAAAAAGACCCAAGTTAAAAAAATAGAAGGAACCAACCTAACCAGAGTACACCAAATGCACCAAGGATTCACATTAATACACCCCAAATTCAATGTCTCCGTATATTTCATAGTATTTTCTGGTTGAGTTATCAAACTCATTTACATAAGGAACAAGTAATTTGAAATGCACCCCTTCATTGGGTAGAATTTTATATGGGTAACGAACAAGTAATTTCACATTCAAAACCAAAACTCACAAAAAGAACTCCATGAAACAAGCACTGAAGCTCACAAGTTCTTTCAAACTGCTTATGTGATTATTAGATTCAAAATTAGCACTTAGAGACCCAACACCATAGTTTGCCGAATACGGAAAGAGCATCTGAATTCCGTATGGTAGGGACGAACCGATTGGTTGACAATTCGGTGGTTGTTCATTTATTCATCTCTAATTTCAAGGTTTTTCAAGGTTGAAAGCACGTGGCTTTTCCAGGAAGTTTCGGCAGAGGAAGATATGAACAGGGCGGACAGAGTGAGACACAGGAGGGAGTCTGCAGATAGGTTTGGGTGGGGTTGGAGAAAGAATGTAGGGGTGGGCTCAGTTTCAATCAGTTTGGTTTTTTGCCAAAACCAAAAACGAACCAAAATTACTGTTCGGTTCGATTTTGTCGGGTTCTGTATGGGTTCAATTCGGTTTTTTTTTTTTTTTTTTGTTACCTGAAAAATGTTTTTAAGGTTGCCATTATCAGGGATCTTAACATCGGAAGTGATTCTTGAGTCTTCTAAAACTTGAGCCTTCTGATGCTTTAATTTCCAAAGAAATTTGAATGACAATTATAATCAAAATGAAATAAGTATCAACAAATATTTTCACATGATCATGCATGAACTATAATCTCAAAATTCATAATCCCCTGCTTTTGATTTCAACAAATATCTCAAGAAACAAATCATTTACATTATATATCTATTTATTCAGCATATACAAACGAGGATTCGATACAAAACCGAACCCTCGAAGATCTGAAACGCAGCACAATCAAAACCAATAATGGTAAAATTGCACACCCAAATCATTCAAATCTATCAGAAATTTAGCGAATTCCAGAACGAAGACTAAAATTGGCAAGAAATATATACAATTTACATACATTCGGAAACCCTAATTTCGCAACATTTGGCATCTGAACCTAAAAGTAGCAGCCCAAACAGGTATAAAGATAAAATCGGAAGTACCAGAGAGAGGGAATACGTTACCATTGAGCGACGGCAAGGAGGCAGCGAGCTTGTGAGACGGGGAGAAGAAGGCGACGGCGTGATTCAGGAAGGGTATTCGCCGGTGATTCAGAAAGGGAATTCGCGAATCGCGAGTGATTCAGAAGACTGAGAGTCTGAGTGAGAAATTTGCGAGGGTTGGGAGGACCGGGTTCGGTTTCAAGGTCTGAGGCTCAAGGTCTGAGGAATTCGCAGGGGTCTCTGAGAGAGACTCTAGAGCTCTGAGGGACGAATTGCCGATAAGGGGTAAACGACGTCGTGTACCCAAGGTCTGAGGGGGGGTCAAGTAAAACGACACCGTTTTAAATTTCGGTTCGGTTTGGATCGGTTTCCGAATCATTGAAACCAAAAAACATATTTCGGTTCAGTTCAGTTTGCCAAATTCAATTCTTTTTTTTTTATGCAGTCTTTTGGGCTTCGATTCAGTAAAGCAAAACCAAAAAAACATATTTCAATTTGCCAAATTTGATTTGGTTTTTTTTCTCTTCAATTCGGTTTGTTTTTCGATTTTCGAATCCACCCCAGAAGTGGGAAAGCACTGAGAGAGTTTATTCTTTCAAGGAGGAGACCATGTTAGCTTAACAGATAAGTGACCATGTTAGCTTAACAGATAAGTCATTGACTATCTGCGTTTCTGCCCAGAGTGACGAGATTACAGAAAAATTGAAGAAAAAAAAAAAAACATACTTGTAAATTTATAGGTTCATCTTCATCAATTCCTCATCAGATGGTAATCTCTATTGAGTTT